>JACEEZ010019027.1:0-17667 GCA_016584305.1 Chionoecetes opilio | reverse complement strand
TAGCAGCAATTAGCGATAATTGTGGGAAAAAAAGTGGGTTGCGAGAATGAGGAAACCTTGATGTAGGGTGATGGGTAATGGTGAATGAATGGGTGGGGTGATGGGTAATGGGTGTGGGGTGATGGGTGAGTGAATGGGTGGGGGGTGATGGGTGATGGGTGAGGAATAGGTGGGGGGTGATGGGTAATGGTGAGTGAATGGTGTGTGGTGATGGGTAATGGGTGAGTGAATGGGTGGGGGGTGATGGGTATGGGTGAGTGAATGGGTGGGGGGTGATGGGTAACGGTTGAGTGAATGGGTGGGGGTAATACATACATTTCTACATCCATGATTTCAGGAAAGTTAGATGGGGCTATCTGGAGAGTCCGTGTTTGGTGGGCCGAAGGCCCACCAAACACAGGTGGTGGGCCGAAGGCCCACCACCAATAGCCATCCGCAGGAGCTAGCCAAAAAGTCCGCCCGGAGGGCGGCTTTGCGGCTAGTATATATATATATAATATATATATATATATATATATATATATATATATATAATAATATAAGCGAAAGTGTGTCTGTCTGTCTGTCTGTGTGTGTGTGTGTGTGGTATAGGTTCTGCCCCCCGTGGCGCAAACACCTCATATGGCACATTTTTGGAATCAGGTTGACCAGGGGAAGGTCATAAGCCCACTTATGAGATGATCCGATCACTTTTTTTTTCTTTTTTTTTCCAGCCTATTAGCGAGAATTGTGAAAACAAAAGTGGGTTGCGAGAATTGAGGAAGCCTTGATGTAGGGTGATGGGTAATGGGTGAGTGAATGGGTGGGGTGATGGGTAATGGGTGTGGGGTGATGGGTGAGTGAATGGGTGGGGGGTGGATGATGGTGATGGGTGAGGGAATAGGTGGGGGGTGATGGGTAATGGGTGAGTGAATGGGTGTGTGGTGATGGGTAATGGGTGAGTGAATGGGTGGGGGGTGATGGGTAATGGGTGAGTGAATGGGTGTGTGGTGATGGGTAATGGGTGAGGAATGGGTGGGGGGTGATGGGTAATGGGTGAGTGAATGGGTGTGTGGTGATGAGTAATGGGTGAGTGAATGGGTGGGGGGGTGATGGGTAATGGGTGAGTGAATAGGTTTGTGGTGATGGGTAATGGGTGAGTGAATGGGTGGGGGGTGATGGGTAATGGGTGAGTGAATGGGTGTGTGGTGATGGGTATGGGTGAGTGAATGGGGGGGGTGATGGGTAATGGGTGAGTGAATGGGTGGGGGGTGATGGGTGAGTGAATGGGTGTGTGGTGATGGGTAATGGGTGAGTGAATGGGTGGGGGGTGATGGGGAATGGGTGAGTGAATGGGTGTGTGGTGATGGGTAATGGGTGAGTGGAATGGGTGGGGGGTGATGGGTAATGGGTGAGTGAATGGGTGGGGGGTGATGGGTAATGGGTGAGTGAATGGGTTGTGTGGTGATGGGTAATGGGTGAGTGAATGGGTGTGTGGTGATGGGTAATGGGTGAGTGAATGGGTGGGGGGTGATGGGTAATGGGTGAGTGAATGGGTGGGGGGTGATGGGTAATGGGTGAGTGAATGGGTGGGGGTGATGGGTAATGGGTGAGTGAATGGGTGAGGGGTGATGGGTAATGGTGAGTGAATGGGTGGGGGGTGATGGGTAATGGGTGAGTGAATGGGTGTGTGGTGATGGGTAATGGGTGAGTGAATGGCTGGGGGGGGTGATGGGTAAGGTGAGTGAATGGGTGGGGGTGATGGGTAATGGGTGAGTGAAGGTGTGGGTGATGGGTAATGGTGATGAAGGGGTGGGGGAATACATACATTTCTACATCCATGTTTTCAGGAAAGTTAGAAGGGGCTATCTGTAGAGTCCATGTTTGGTGGGCCGAAGGCCCACCAAACACAGGTGGTGGGCCTTCGGCCCACCAATAGCCCTCCGCAGGAGCTAGCAAAAAAGTCCGCCCGGAGGGCGGCTTTGCGGCTAGTATATATATATAAGCGAAAGTGTGTCTGTCTGTCTGTGTGTGTGTGTGTGTGTGTGGTATAGGTTCCGCCCCCCGTGGCGCAAACACCTCATATGGCACATTTTTGGAATCAGGTTGACCAGGGGAAGGTCATAAGCCCACTTATGAGATAATCCGATCACTTTTTTTTTTTTTTTTTTTTTTAGCAGCCTATTAGCGAGAATTTTGAAAACAAAAGTGGGTTGCGAGAATTGAGGAAGCCTTGATGTAGGGTGATGGGTAATGGGTGAGTGAATGGGTGGGGTGATGGGTAATGGGTGTGGGGTGATGGGTGAGTGAATGGGTGGGGGGTGATGGGTGATGGGTGAGGGAATAGGTGGGGGTGATGGGTAATGGGTGAGTGAATGGGTGTGTGGTGATGGGTAATGGGTGAGTGAATGGGTGGGGGGTGATGGGTAATGGGTGAGTGAATGGGTGTGTGGTGATGGGTAATGGGGTTGAGTGAATGGGGGGGGGGATGGGTAAAGGGTGAGTGAATGGGTGTGTGGTGATGGGTAATGGGTGAGTGAATGGGTGGGGGTTGAGTGAATGGGTGGGGGGGTGATGGGTAATGGGTGAGTGCAATGGGTGGGGGGTGATGGGTAATGGGTGAGTGAATGGGTGGGGGGTGATGGGTACTGGGGGAGTGAATGGGTGTGTGGTGATGGGTAATGGGTGAGTGAATGGGTGGAGGGTGATGGGTAATGGGTGCGTGAATGGGTGGGGGGTGATGGGTAATGGGTGTGTGGTGATGGGTAATGGGTGAGTGAATGGGTGGGGGGTGATGGGTAATGGGTGAGTGAATGGGTGGAGGGCGATGGTAATGGGTGAGTGAATGGGTGGGGGTGTGGGTAAAGGGGGGGGGGGGATGGGTAAGGGGATGAATGGGGGGTGGGATGGGTAAAGGGTGATGAATGGGGGGGGTGATGGGGTAATGGGGGAGTGAAAGGGGGGGGGGTATGGGTAAGGGGGTGAAAGGGGGTGTGGTAGGGAAAGGGTGAGGAGGGTGGTGGGATGGGTTAAAGGGTGGAGGGTGATGGGTAGGGTGGTGAATGGGTGGGGGGGGGTGGGGAATGGGAGGAATGGTGGGGGGTATGGGTAAAGGTGAGTGAATGGGGCGGGGGGTACTACATTTCTAAATCCAGATTTCAGGAAAGTTTGAAGGGCTTCTGGAGGTCCATGTTTGGTGGCCAAAAAGCCTCCGCAGGACAGCCAAAAAATCCGCCCCGGGGGGCGGCTTTGCGCTAGTCTATAATAAAAGCGAAAATGTGTCTGTCGTGTGTGTGTTTTTGTGTGGTATAGGTTTCCCCCCCCCGGGCCCAAAACCCTTTTGGACATTTTTGGAATCAGGTTACCAGGAAAGGGCATAAGCCACTTATGAGAGATCCCATCCTTTTTTTTCTTTTTTTTTTTGCGCCTATTTGAGAATGGGGAAAACAAAAAATGGGTTGCAGAATTGGGAAACCTTTATTAGGGGATGGGTAATGGGTGAGTGAATGGGGGGGGGATGGGTAATGGGGTTGGGGGATGGGTGAGTGAATGGGTGGGGGGTATGGGTGATGGGGAGGGAATAGGTGGGGGGGTGGGTAATGGGTAGTGAATGGGTGGTGGTGATTTGGGAAAGGGTGGTGAATGGGTGGGAGGTGATGGTAATGGGGGAGTGAATGGGGGGGGGTGTGGGAAAGGGTGAGTGAATGGGTGTGTGGGATGGGTATTTAATCAAATAATATAAGCGCAAGTGGTGTTCTGTCTGCTGTCGTCGGGAGTGTTGGGTTTTGGGGATAGGTTCCGCCCCCCCTGGCGCAAACCCTCTTGGCACTTTTTGAACCCGGGTTTTCCCCCGGGAAGGTCATAAGCCCACTTTTGAGATGATTTGTCACTTTTTTTTTTTTTTTTTTTTTAAGCAGCCTTTAGCGATATTTTGAAAAAAAAATGGGTTGCGGAATTTAGGAAACCGATGTAGGGTGTGGGGGAAAGGGGTTAGTGAATGGGTGGGGGGATGGGTAATGGGTGTGGGTGATGGGTGGTGAATGGGTGGGGGGGGATGGGTTGGGGGGTGATGGGTGATGGGTGAGGAATAGGTGGGGGGGATGGGTAATGGGAAAAAAATAAACGAAAGTGTGCTGTTGTTGTCGTCTGTGTGTGCGTGTGTGTGTGGTGTGTGTGTTGGATAGGTTCCGCCCCTTGTGGCGGAATCCCCCATATGAAACATTTTGGAACCGGGGCCAGGGAAGGTTTTAAAACCCGTATGAGATGATCCCATCACTTTTTTTTTTTTTTCTTTTGCCTATAGCGATAATTGTGAAAAAAAAAATGGGGTTTCGAGTTGAGGAAAACTTGAGTAGGGTGAGGGTAAAAGGGGGAGTGAATGGGGGGGGATGGTAAAAGGGGGTGGGGGATGGGTGATGAAAGGGGGGGGGGGTGGGGTTTTGGGTGATGGGTGAGGGAATAGGGGGGGGTGATTGGGGAAAGGTAAATATAAGCGAAGTGTGTTGTTTCTTGTGGTGTGGTCGTTGGGGTGTGTGTGGTGTGTGTCGGTAAGGTTCCGCCCCCGTGGCTCAATCACCCATAGGGACATTTTGGAACCGGTTTACCAGGGGAAAGGGTTTTTAACCCAATAAAGAGATGATCCATCACTTTTTTTTTTTTTTAGCAGCCCCCCCTTAGCGATAATTTTGGAAAAAAAAAATGGGTTTCGAGAATTGAGGAAAACCTTTAGAGGTGATGGGAATGGGTGAGTGAATGGGTGAGGGATGGGTAATGGGTGTGGGGTGATGGATGAGTGAATGGGTGGGGGGTGATGGGTTGGGGGTGATGGGTGATGGGTGAGGGAATAGGTGGTGGGTGATGGGTAAGGGTGAGTGAATGGGTGTGTGGTGATGGGTAATGGGTGAGTGAATGGGTGGGGGGTGATGGGTAATGGGTGAGTGAATGGGTAGGGGGTGATGGGTAATGGGTGAGTGAATGGGTGGGGGTAATACATACATTTCTACATCCATGATTTCAGGAAAGTTAGAAGGGGCTATCTGGAGAGTCCGTGTTTGGTGGGCCGAAGGCCCACCAAACACAGGTGGTGGGCCGAAGCCCACCACCAATAGCCCTCCGCAGGAGCTAGCCAAAAAGTCCGCCCGGAGGGCGGCTTTGCGGCTAGTAATAATATAAGCGAAAGTGTGTCTGTATGTGTGTGTGTGTGTGGTGGTATAGGTTCCGCCCCCCGTGGCGCAAACACCTCATATGGCACATTTTTGGAATCAGGTTGACCAGGGGAAGGTCATAAGCCCGCTTATGAGATGATCCGATCACTTTTTTTTTTTTTTTTTTTTAGCAGCCTATTAGCTAGAATTGTGAAAACAAAAGTGGGTTGCGAGAATTGAGGATGCCTTGATGTAGGGTGATGGGTAATGGGTGAGTGAATGGGTGGGGTGATGGTAATGGGTTGTGGGATGGTGAGTGAATGGGTGGGGGGTGATGGGTGATGGGTGAGGGAATAGGTGGGGGGTGATGGGTAATGGGTGAGTGAATGGGTGTGTGGGATGGTATGGTGAGTGAATGGGTGGAGGTGATGGGTAAGGGGTGAGTGAATGGGTGGGGGGTGATGGGTAATGGGTGAGTGAATGGGTGTGTGGTGATGGGTAATGGGTGAGTGAATGGGTGGGGGTGATGGGTAATGGGTGAGTGAATGGGTGGGGGGTGATGGTAATGGGTGAGTGAATGGGTGGGGGGTGATGGGTAATGGGTGAGTGAATGGGTGGGGGGGATACATACATTTCTACATCCATAATTTGGAAAGTTAGAAGGGGCTATCTGGAGAGTCCATGTTGGTGGGCGAGGCCCACCAACACAGGTGTGGCCGAAGCCCAAAATTTAGCCCTCCGCAGGAGCTAGCAAAAGACCGCCCGGAGGGCGGTTTTTGCGGCTAGTAATATATATATAATAATATATGAAACCAATATATAATATATAAAAAAAAATGGGGAAACTATTATATATTATATATATATATAATATATATATATATATATATATATATATATATATATATATATATATAATATAAATATATATATATATATATATATATATATATATATATAAATATATATATATATAGTTTCCTATATTTTTCCTCAATGTGTCTCAACAATGAATGAACGTTCATGAAAAATCAGGATAGCTTCGTTGTAACAACAACGAAGCAAACGTTGTAACAACGGCAGCAATGTAGAGACGTGAGACGGTGAAGATCTCCAAAAAAACAAACTGTTAGTGTGACTAGAAACAACTTGTTCTGCGAACATGATCACAAGATAAATCTTGTCACTTGTAGGTTATATTCCGTATATTCTTGTAGCTTCCGTATTTTTTACGATCTTATATTTCTAGCCACAATAACGTCTTGTTACGTCACCTTATACTATATACTCATAAAAAGAAAAAATATTCTCTCTCTCTCTCTCTCTCTCTCTCCTCTCTCCTCTCCTCTCTCTCTCTCCTCTCTCTCTCTCTCTCTCTCTCTCTCTCTCTTCTCTCTCTCTCCTCTCTCTCTCTCTCTCCTCTCTCTCTCTCGCTCTTTCTCTCTATCAGTCAACACAATGCCAGCAAATGGTAGAGACAACGATGCGGGGCTACACAATCCTGCCTTCTACGGCGACGATGAAAAAGGTAAGGGGAATATATTATGTGTGTGTGTGTGTGTGTGTGTGTGTGTGTGTGTGTGTGTGACTTTCTGTCTGTCTGTATGTATGTATATATCCTCTCTCTCAAAAGTAATTTATGAAAACTGTTTTATAATTCTCGAAAACCCTTACAATAACTGCTATACAGAAGTGCATAGGAATATATTGTTATCTATAGTCATATTCAGTTGCATGTTGTATATAGCAAGAAAGGTCACATAGTTACTTGATTCGCAAACACAGACCTTTCCCTATCATAGGAGACGTGTTCTTTATTACCCTACAGACAAAATAAGGAGTAACAAAAAGTCTGCTAGCTTTCAGACCCAATATAAAGCAAAGAATAAAGACTTTAAAAATAATAAAAAAAAAAAAGCCTGTAGCTGTCAGACCCAATCAATATAAAGCAAAAAATAAAAGCCTTAAAAAAAGGATACGACCAAAAAAAAGATAGGGGGGAGGATGGTCAATTTTCTTTAGGATTTAGCATCTACAAAAGCACATTTTACTCAACTCTAAAAACGTAAAATAATTTCTTAATTTAAAAAAAATATTGATCATTGTTAAAGTTTATTATCCTTGGCAACATATTTTTATACGCACAATTTCACTTTTTACTCCATTGTAATGTCCACTGTTCTTCCTGCTTCCCGCTATCTTGTTATAAATCACGGCTCACGACGTGTTAGCTGGGAAAACTCACTCACTGGAAAAGGTTGCGTAGTGGTGGTGGTGGTGTCATTATAAGTACAGTAGTAGTAGTAGTAGTAGTAGTAGTAGTAGCAGTAGCAGTAGTAGTAGTAGTAGTAGTAGTAGTAGGGAGTAGTAGTGGTGGTGGCGGTGACGTAATGAGTACAGAAAGTAGGTTATAGGTGTCTCTATTTACCTGATGTTGTAGTGTACGCAAGCAGCATTATAAAGAGGATGGAGGGATGGAGTATTCGTATTCCGTATTCATATTCAAATACATTCAAAACAGTATTTGGGTTTATTCGTATTTGAATCATTATAAAAATCCAAGTATTCTCATTCGTATTTGAATACATGGCCAAAGTATTATATTTGTAGATTAATCAGATGAATAATCATAAATGGGGTAATCAGAAATAACCATTCACTATATTGTGAAGAAATAATTCAAGAAGACAGAAGGGGTGCATCAGGGCACTCTGTGAATAGTGTGAGGCAAACATGATCTATTGCTCATGAAGACCAGTGTATGACTTAAGTACACTGCTGAGTCACAGCTAGAAATTATTTTTCTTACAAAAAGTATTCATGAATACTTCCATGAATTACTCGTATTTGCATTCAAATTCAGTTTTCATTGCATTCGTATTCATATTCTTAGAAATTTGATTTTTATTCTTTTAATTATTTTTTCTTACCGAATTAAAAGAAAAAGATACGAAAATAATATAATATCGTAAAAATGAATGAGCGCAACTTTTGTTCTCACATGTTCAGTGTTCACTCCTATATTATGAAAAATCTGCATAGAAGTCAAATCATACATGCATTTTATAAAAGTAGATACCTTTTTAACATGCACATGATGAATACTGTGCTTTACAAAACTGAAACCGCATATAAAAAATATAATACCAACAAAGCTGAATAAATAGTCGCCTTCGTGTAGTGGCTAGCGTGCATGGCTAGGAATCTGCGGGGCCCCGGTTCGAGTCCAGGTTAGGGCAAGTTTGCGGCCAGCCCAAGCAGCTGTTCACCCCCAGTTCGGGGTTGATAAATGGGTACCTGGGAAAACCTGGGGAAGGTAACTGTGGTAGTCTGGATGTCACCCTATCACTGGGTACCCAGACAGTTTGCCTACGGACAATTTGCCTACGGACAATTTGCCTACCGGACAATTGCCTACGGACAATTTGCCTACGGACAGTTTGCCTACGGACAGTTTGCCTACCGGACAATTTGCCTACGGACAATTTGCCTACCGGACAATTTGCCTACGGACAGTTTGCCTACGGACAGTTTGCCTACGGACAATTTGCCTACGGACAATTGCCTACGGACAATTTGCCTACGGACAATTTGCCTACCCGGGCAGTTTGCCTACGGACAATTTGCCTACGGACAATTTGCCTACCGGACAATTTGCCTACGGACAATTTGCCTACCGGACAATTTGCCTACGGACAATTTGCCTACCGGACAGTTTGCCTACGGACAGTTTGCCTACCGGACATTTTGCCTACCGGACAATTTGCCTACGGACACTTGCTACGGACACTTTGCTAACTAACTAACCTTAAAACCTAACCTAACCTAACCTAACCTAACCAAGGTAAAGAAATTTTTTTCCTGTGGAAACACTGAGGCAAAGTGTCCGTAGGCAAAGTGTCCGTAGGCAAACTGTCCGGTAGGCAAATTGTTCGTAGGCAAAATGTCCGTAGGCAAACTGTCCGGTAGGGCAAATTGGTTCGTAGGCAAACTGTCCGGCCACGCTATCCCTGTGTCCCGGGGTAACAGGTTGTCACCCATCACAGGCTCAAGGGCTAATGCCACGGAGATGAGCACCGAGCCCACGCGCAGCATTGCGTATGCCCCCATCTTTACCTATACTGACACGTAATATTACCTATTACAAGCAGTAAAAAGATATATACTGCGTAACATCCTAAGCATCATTTGTATATTAAATTTCTTATATACATAGATTTGCGGTTTATTCGTGACTTATTTATATGCATACGACGTCCTTGATATTTGTTTCTTCGTACAGACTTTATTATATACAATAACTTATTTTATCTTTTATCTAACGCTAGATAAAAGATAAGTGGAAATGCCGGGGATAAAATTGTAGATCCATCCATTTACAATAAATGTTGATGGGTAAGTATTGCTGGGTGAGAAACAAGTTGTGAGCTGTAACGTCACAAGTAAAAAAATATAATAATAAAAAATAAATAAATAAGAAATAAATCTACCAATTAAAATCTAGTGGTACAAAAAACATAACATAACACTCACTCTCTTTCCACAGGGCAGAGGGAGTTCTCAGCCAATTACAACAAGGGTGGGGAGAATGGTACGGGTTCAAGTGGTGTGGTGGTGGCGGGGGAGGGGAGGCAGGGGGACGGGGACACCAGGCAGCAGCGAGCCATCCTGAAGAACTTGTTGGTGATCTCCCTTGCCTTCAGCTTCCTCTTTACGGCATTCAACTCCATAGTCAACCTGCAGTCGTCCATTAACAAGTGAGTGTGTGTGTTTACCTAGCTGACATGATAAGACTTGTTATTGCTCTTCAAGCACTTCAAACTAAACCACATCATTCCCACACTTCAAAACTGCATAAAAAACACATGACTCACGACTTTTTTTTTTTTTTTCTTTTTTTTTTTTTTGTATTATTATTATTATTATTATTATTATTATATATATATATTTTTTAAACATTTGTGCCCATAGCGCCTGTAGGCAGTGGTGACCCAGGGGTGGGATGGTAGGCTCTGGAGGTTCACTTAAGGGCTGTGATGGTTGGTCCTCGCCCGTGGTGGCGCAGGCAGTATTTTTATAGTGACGCCTATAGAGGCTCATGCCGCACCCCTGTGTCCTCCGATGCACTCGCAATCAATGATGGGCAGGGCAAGTGGGTGTTCTTAGGCAACTCGACGGTGCAGAAAGGTTTTGATTTTCTTCGGAGATCGAACTCGGGTCACCGAGAACGCCAGTCGGAGACGCTAACCACTCCGCTACCGCCTCCCCTAAATAGCAAGAGACTAAATAGCAGGAGTAAAAAATTGGGTAAATATGCAGTGTCAACTAATACTCCCTATTGACCAATACTCTCCTGACATAACTGGAGGGGCTGTGCCCCCAAGATCCCCCTGCTAGTTAACTAACCTAACCTGGGCATTGATTACCTAACCTAACCTCACTGGGAGGGTTTCGCCACCCCCAGACCCCATTTGTGTTACTTTTCATAACCAGCGGCTGTTGTAGGGGTTAGAAATACTCCTTAGGATGAGAACGAAACGTTCTGGATACTTAAAACTACCGTTTTTTTATTGTTATAAACTGCACTTATACCAAAAACTGCATCTATTATCACTGAACTATTAATCAAACATTTTTATATTGACACTACATAACATCATGAAATCACGGTCTAATTTCCCCTCATTTCAGGACAGACGGCACCGTGTCCCTGACCATCATCTACGTGGCACTGGTGGTGTCCTACTGCTTCGTGCCCTCCCTGCTCATCAAGCTGTTGAAGAGCAATTACACCATGGCGCTCAGCATGCTGTGTTACACCACCTACATGGCCGCACAGTTCACCCCGTCCCTCGGCTCCCTGGTGCCCACGGGGATCATATGCGGACTGGCGGCCGCTCCACTCTGGTCCGCTAAATGTACTTACTTAACTAAGGTAGGTAAGCTAATGTACCTACTTAACTAAGGTAGGTAAGCTAATGTACCTACTTAACTAAGGTAGGTAAGCTAAATGTACTTACTTAACTAAGGTAGGTAAGCTAATGTACTTACTTAACTAAGGTAGGTAAGCTAAATGTACTTACTTAACTAAGGTAGGTAAGCTAATGTACTTACTTAACTAAGGTAGGTAAGCTAATGTACTTACTTAACTAAGGTAGGTAAGCTAATGTACCTACTTAACCCTAGAACACAATCGTGGAGTCAACCTACGGGAACACAATCGTTGTGTCATATGTGGCAATAACTTTAAAAATTTGAAAAAAATATATTGTAACATACAGATTTTATTGATAGTATTTTAACTAATAGTACAAGTCTTTTTGAAGATTTTAATGTGTTTCCTAAGCTTAAAACTAAAAGTTAAGGACACATAAAAAATACTGGAAAAACAAGTGAAAAAACACAAAACATAAAAAGTTTTTGGAAACTGTTGCACAGCTCCGCAAGATTTCATCATAGGGAGCTCTGGCTGGCCCCACACCGAGTTGAGATGTCCCCCTAGATGCTCCAGCCCCCCCAGGTGTTAATTAAGGACCACGGGTTTTGTATGGTCCAGGCTGTACAAGAATGGGTATGTTTCAGCAAAAAAAAAAAAAAAAAAAAAAAACAGGTAAATATTTTTGTAGGCGGATGAAAGTGGGAAGTAAAGCTTAAATACAAGCATAAATATGATAACAGAAGATAACAGGAGGAATGGAAAGAGAAATCCAGGATTTACATATTATATATACTTACATGTGGGAGGGCGGCAGGCAGCATGAGTCTGACACCTCTTGGGGGGCACTACACTTCTACACACTACACTTGAGGGGAAAGCCTCGGGTCGTGAGGGCGTTTGGGGGCACTGGAGGGACCAGGGGCTACATTCAGAGAGGCTAACGTCCATGCTTCACGACCTAGCGACATCCATCAGCTGTTCTGGCATTCTGCGGGCACATTGATGACGTACTTAAAGACGTTAAGCTGTCAAAACATAGCGACCACGGTAGGGGTGGCGTAGAGCACGCAATATACATAAAAATACTCATAAATTGAGTATATATGATGTTTTCTGAGTCAAGAACTGAACAGGGCAAGTATACAAATGAAATTAGGCCATAAAACAATCTCCTACACTCGTGGTGAGTTTATTATGAGTTTGTTATGGGATGATGGGCCGAGTGGTGAACGGCGGCACCTCACCGAGACACACTCGCTTCACCACACCGGCGGGTAGTTGCCACTAACCGCCACGCGCACGGCTCTGCATCAGACTGAAGGTATAATGGCTCCCTTTTCCTTAATAAAAACCCAAGCCCTTGTCCATCCAGCCGTGATGGGTACCGGGTGTTAGCCGGGGCTTGTGACCCGCCTCCCGGGGTGGTTGCTTCCCCCAAATGGCAGGAAGACCAGTTACGAATAGAGAGATTATCAAGCGGAAAAGATCACCCATAGTGACACCGTAGCGCCACTGCCATATCTCATACCAGGGCAGACATTCAGAGAGAGTTAAAGGGCACGGTGTTTAGCTTAACTAACTTCCTCTATCTGTACGACCCGGAGCTCGCGGGGATTCTGGTACGAGATATGGGAGTGGCGCTACGGTGTCGCTATGGGCTTCGATAGCTGATTGGCTGAGCGAGTACAATGACGTCACAGCCTCGCCAGCGAATCACCTAGTATTTCTCAAAAAGTTTCAGCCAATCACAAGGCTTCCACGCTCTCAGCTGTGTTTATAAACAGATTTATCATCCCCACCAAAATACTCCACCCTTCTTCTTCCTCCTCTTCCTCCTCCTCCTCCTCCTCCACCTCCTAGCTCAGTGATTCTCAAACTGCGCGCCGCGGCGCACTTGTGCGCCATGGGAATCCCCTAGGTGCGCCGCGTAATTTTTCATATATATGGGACTTTTTTATGGGTGTTTTGCGCTTTGAGGTCGCAGTTTTTGTTTTTTATATTGAAGATGGAAAATCATAAATGAATGAGGTAATATGTAACTAGGCAGGTAGATGCAAGGTCCTTTTTAATAATATTATAAGACTTAGTACTTTGTGTAGATGGATAAAGTAAGAAATAGAGAATAAATAAATAAGTTATTCATGCTTAAAAAAATACTTCCCGCTTCCACCACAATACGCGTTAAACGAGTACTGTACACGTACTGTACCAGTCTGAGCCGGAGCCTGCTGGTGTTACTGAGTTACCAACTTGTGTTAGTGTAATTAACACATATTGTGTAGACTTATCATTAAGGACGTTATAAGCAATATGTTAAACCCTAAATGGTAACCGAGTTGTAATGGCGCGGGAGACAGAGTGTCTTCCCGCGGGAATGCCAACGGGCAGTGTATCGGGGACCAGGGCACGGAGCAGACGCTCAGTGTCTACACTGTGAATTATACCACCAAACAAACCCAGTGTCTCCATCCACCTTATTGCAACTGCATATAGGGAGGGCCTAGTGGCCCCCGGTATACATGGTGATAGCGAAAAACAAGCCTACGTCTTCGAAAGGGGGTTTAATAAGGAAAAGACTGAAAAAAAAAAGCCGGCTGGTCAGTCCGGGCCGCCCATTGTGTTTTGAGAGCGGCAAACCCAGCCGTGTTGTTTCTCCACTTCTCGAAAGGACTCAAGGGCCTAAAGTGTGAGAGATCTAACAGAAACAGTTGGCAGTGTGTCCTACAGTTGTCTTCTGCCTCGTTAAGCTGTTTTTGTGGACGGTAAAGGACTTTGTCACGCCAGGCAGTGTGAAGTGAGAAATGGCGGGAAGACAGTGTGTGTAAGCTGTTGAGTGTCTTCGCTGTGTTCTCTGCGCGTCTACACGTGGAATTATTCATCTACGCCGTCTCCCATTGTCAAGCGATATCTACAAGTGGATTGCTTCTCGGTACGTCTCCAAGTGGATTATTTCTCTCCGCTTATCTACAAGTGGATTTCATCACCGCCATCTTGGACGCAAGGTGGATGTTTCGAGCCCTTGTCTTAATAAGGCCTTTCACTCCAGGACTATATCGCCACAAAGAGTATCTCACTGCAAGCTAAGTACCTGTGCTAATGTGAGTACTGCCCCAGTTTTGTAAACAATAGGAAGTGGTAGAAGTGACTAGTAAAAATTTTTCCTTCCTCTGTGATCCTATGTGATCGAGGGGAGATAGGGTCTGTGCGCGCCATAAGGAGTGACGTCAGAGCACTCTTGCTCTGTGATTCGTGCTTCAAGTGACGTCACGGCGTACTGAGACGGTGAGTGGCTAGAAAATACGTCACAAGTTTCCGTGAGTTTTACTGGCTCCGGCATCTATGTTCTTCGCGGGCTTTTGAAAGCGTCGCGCTCTGAGTGGCTGAAAAGTGCCAGGGAAGAGGGTGGAAAGAGTTGCCACAACTCGCCAAAGTGTTGAATTGTGTGCGGAAAAGTGTTGCAAATGGTGTTGTCATATAGTATTATACACATTGTAACACAATAATTTTGAGCGTGAGTCATAAGCTGTGATAAAAGCGTGAGTCATAAGCTGTGATAAAAGCGTGAGTCATAAGCTGTGATGAAAGCGTGAGTCATAAGCTGGGATAAAAGCGTGAGTCATAAGTTGTGATAAAAGCAAAAAATGGAAATGGATATCAGCAGTCGGGGGAAGATTCGCGCAGGGTTCAAAGAAACCCAGATTAGTTTCAGACACAAAGTCACAGACACAGTCTTGCATATTCCCATCTATTATAGCGGCGTGTCTTTCTATGATGACAATTCAGTGTTTCACTCGAGACAGTTCTATTGCTCTTGGAGTGGACACAGGTGCTTCATGTAATATTCTTAGTGAGTGTGCTTATGTAAACTTAAAACAAGTCATATCATTTTCCATTGTTACCCTCTATAGCCACTCTACAAAGTGTTCAAGGTCTCACACTAGAGGTGATGGGCACTGTGACCCTTCCTCTATGCCTTGCTCCTAAGTCTAAAGTCTTAAACATACAGTTTATAGTAACACCAAGTTTTGTTTTAAAATGTGATGGTCTTTTGGGTTTAGAATCACTTGCTACCCATCACATTGATGTAATTCCACAGCACCAAGCAATTTCATTAGATGGCGTTCTCTTCCCCGTAATGACAAGTCCAGATACATTGTTTAATGACCCTATGATTTTTCCAACAGTGACCAGCAAGCCGTTATGCTAGTTAAGCCTTGACTGCTTTTACTAGAGGGGGAGACGAAACGTTCAGTCCCCCTGCCGGCTTGGTGACTGCTGTTGTCGTGGGAGACCAAATATTGGCCCCATTTGTCTGTTCGACTCGTTAGGAGAGTACAAGATACTCTTGTCGACAGTTAGTTAGTGTTTTTGTCCGACACTCCATTTGTCTGTTCGACTCGTTATGAGAGTACACGATACTCTTGTCGACAGTTATTTAGTGTCTTTGCCCGACACTCCATTTAGTTCTGTTCGACTCGTTATGAGAGTACACGATACTCTTGTCGACAGTTATTTAGTGTCTTTGCCCGACACTCCATTTAGTTCTGTTCGACTCGTTATGAGAGTACACGATACTCTTGTCGACAGTTATTAGTGTCTTTGTCCGACACTATTATAAGCGACGCAGTTGTCACAAATGTTACAGGGTCACAACCCTTCGGAGTAACAGACAAAATCACGCATAACATTGTGCTCACACATGATGCACAGCCTTCGTATGTACCTTCTTATCGTATGCCTCATAGCAAAGAGCTGTGGTAGAGGGCATGATAACGGACATGTTGGATGAAGGAATAATACAGGAGTCTTATTCTCCTTGGAACTCACCCTTGCTATTGGTGAAGAAAAGTGATGGTACTTATCGGCCTGTGCTCGACTTCAGGAAAGTTAACAATTTAACTGTACGGATCACTATCCACTCCCTGTTTTGAGAGACCTTTTGCAGTCTATGGGAAGGATAATACAGTTTTTACCAGTTTGGACCTCAAGTCTGGTTTCTGGCAGATTCCATTAGAAGAGAAATCTCGGGAAATAACTGCCTCTCAACAAATAATGCTCATTATGAATGGCTGAGATGTCCTATGGGTTTGAGGAACTCACCTCTTACATGCTGTTACCCTTAGTCACCCCTAAAAACATTTTCTGTGGAGTTATATGATTGTGGTCCCGTAAATTAAGCGAGCATGTTGATGAGCTGGATAGAAAGTGGAGCGAGGGTCTCTTTTCGGGGTGGACAGTTTTAGGAGCTGGCGGTGGAAGCTCCGTGGATGGGCCCACGTGTTGTACTGAGTGTGGTACAAGGGAAGTAAATTGTGTGTTGGGTGTGTGCTTGAGTTGGTGATTGACTTGGTGTAAGTTTGACTGATGGGTAAGGTGTTGTGTGTGTCGGAGGTGTAGGGCGTGAGCACAGCTCAGTGATGGTTGTTGTGTGTCGGAGTATATGGCGTGAGCAAAAACAGCTGGTTGTGTGGAGGCGTGTAGCCTGTGTGGTGTGAGCAGCAGCTGGTTGTGTGGAGGCGTGTAGCCTGTGTGGTGTGAGCAACAGCTGGTTGTGTGGAGGCGTGTAGCCTGTGTGGTGTGAGCAGCAGCTGGTTGTATGGAGGCGTGTAGCCTGTGTGGTGTGAGCAGCAGCGGGTTGGTGGAGGCGTGTAGCCTGTGTGGTGTGAGCACAGTGGTTGTGTGGAGGGCGTGTAGCTGGTGTGGTTTGGACGTGTGACTGGCGTGTAACCCTGATGGTGTGTGATGATGTGGATTGATGTTTGAGACTTCAAAGGGGCTATGATAGATTTATTTCTTTGTTTATGTATATATATGATTGTGTAAATATATAATATGTTAAATAGAGAAGTGAGTCAATATTTGCCTGGTGGTTGTGAGAGTGAGGTCTGGTTTGAGTGTCTGGTTTTGAGAGTGAGGTGTGGTTTTGAGAGTGAGGTGTGGGGAGTGAAAACTAGTTATCAACCAGCCGGCCCCGGGGGAACTTCTCTTAAGGAGAAGTAAGGCACATTGATAGGTATTGCACAATATTTACTGTGCATGTTTTTGCAGCAAGGAGCTGCAGTGTGGTGAAGTGTGGCTGGGGACGTAACAGATATTTGGGGGCCTGTCCGGGATTTGAACCCGGGACCTCCTGCATCTGTTACGTCCCCAGCCACACTTCACCACACTGCAGCTCCTTGCTGCAAAAAAAATGCACAGTAAATATTGTGGGAATACCTATCAATGTGCCTTACTCTCCCTTAAGAGAAGTTCTCCCCGGGGGGCTGGTTGATAACTAGATTTCATCCCCACACCTCACTCTCACAACACACCTCACTCTCACAACCAGACCTCACTCACAACCAGACCTCACTCTTTACAACCACCAGGCAAATATGACTCACTTCTCATTAACATATTATATATTTACACAATCATATATATACATAAACAAAGAAATAAAACATCATAGCCCCTTTTATGTCTCAAACTCATCACATTCACACACCATCAGGCTTACCCAGTCAAAACGTAACAAACCACACACCAGGCTACACGCCCCCCTCCCCCACAACACCCCCCAGCTGTTGGCCCCCCCAACACCATCACACGGCCAGCTACACACAC
>JACEEZ010019026.1:0-27907 GCA_016584305.1 Chionoecetes opilio | reverse complement strand
TTTCGTTAAAAAAAATTCCCACACTCTTACTTTATATTCCTTTCACCAGTGGTGTCGGGTGTGTCTGGGAGGGCAGACTTTCGAGTGAACCCAATCTTCTTTCCCACCACTGGGGCCCTTTTCACATTAAATAATTCCTTTCACCAGTGTGTGTCAGGTGTGTGTGTGGTGAGGGGGGGACTCTCGAGTGAATCTTTTCCCACACTCTTCACATTCATAATTCCTTTCACAGTGTGTGTCAGGGTGTGTGGTGGTGAGGGCAGACTTTCGAGTGAATTTTCCACTCTTCACATTCATAATTCCTTTCACCAGTGTCTTCCTTTTTTGTGTCAGGGTGTGTCTGGTGAGGTCAGACTTTCGAGTGAATCTTTTCCCACATTCTTGGCATTCATGGCCCTTATCACCAGTGTGTGTCAGGGTGTGTGTGGTGAGGGTAAACTTTCGAGTGAATCTTTTCCCACACTCTTCACATTCATAATTCCTTTCACCAGTGTGTGTCAGGGTGTGTGTGGTGAGGTCAGACTTTTGAGTGAATCTTTTCCCACACTCTTGGCATTCATGGCCCTTATCACCAGTGCCTTCAGGAAGATCAACACACCCCAGCCTGCCCACACCAGAGGCACACTGCTCCTGTGTGCTGTGGCCACTCCTGATGCTGCCTGTTCTTGCAGCCATCTCTGCAACACGACTTATGACAGGCCCGCTGCTCTTGTAGAGGCCCTCAGGGAAGCTGGGCTCAGCAGGGTTTCCCAAGGATACACTCAGCACTGTCCTTGAGGACCAAGGGATCAGGAGTGGGAAGCACCAAGGAGTCCCGTCAGAAGCACTGGGCAGTTCCCCTGTGAGCACCAAGCACAGCACACAACAGTCACCTGAAACACGTGATGGAGGTGTCACCCAACAGGTAACTGTGTAATTACACAGTTATATTACAGTGTATATTACACAGTTATTACCTCGTTATAGTGAGGGTTTACTGTATTAGGATCATTATTCCCTATATTCTTGCATTTATCAATGTAACGAGAAATAGATCCAGAGTCCAACATCTGAAGGACACAGTCTGACAGATGAACATCATCAATCACTTTCCCAGCCATAAAGGAAGAGGTCAGTAAGCATGAGTGTAGCGCGTTTACAGGGGAAGTAATGCCATTTGTTTACATACACCCCACGGCCAGCGTGTGTTTGGGGGCGGAGCTTCGTGACGTCAGTGCATGCCATCTATAGTGACGCCTGTGATCAGAGGCTCATGCCGCCCCCGTGTCCTCCGATGCACTCTTAATCGAAGGTAGAGTTAATGGGCAGCATGTGGGTGTTCTTAGGCCACTCGACAGTTGCAGAAAGATCTTAAGTCGATATTCGACCTCATCGGAGATCGAACTCTGGTCACCGAGCACGCCACTCGGAGACGCTAGCCCCTCTGCTGCCGCCTCCCCTGAAGGGGGGGAGTACACTACCACCGTGTGGTGAAAATCAGCTCTAACATAATGTAGGGAGCAAGGGGCCAACGGTAACAATGTACCAGCCCACGGGACTCTACAGCTGACACAGAAACCCAATCTACAATGAAAACTCACCAACAATTTGAAAGGACAGTAAGTGAAATGCAATGGTTTGAGGAGAGAGAAAGATCAGAGGTGATGCTGAGGGCAACACTGACACCCTAAACCTGAACAGCGGCAACACTTTCAATGCAGGACACACCAACTGCCCTCTACATGATGCCACAGTGGAAACTCTTGAGCAATTCCCTCTTCTGTGTGAAGGTTACGGTGAAATGCCACAAAACTACCCACTCGTGCCCCAGCCACACCCAGCCACCACCACAACTACTGCCAAACATCCTTCTGCGCTAATTATTCCCCACAACTGAACTCTCTCCGCGGTGACGAGATAAAGGTTCCAATAAAAGGGTTGCACTGGCCCCTACTGCCAACCACTCGGAAAACTGCAACTTTATTTATGTTGATACGGCGATATATTTGGTTGCCTGAAAATAGTGTCACAAACACATGTATTACTTCTATGCTAGGTCATTTATCTATACATCCATGAAACTCGATCATAGACCACTATACAGTGGTATATTTGGTTCTTACAGCTCTATTTACTGTAGCTATGTGCGGTGAAATGTGTACCCTGATAAATAGTGCACCAAAAACACAAGTTATAATATTTTCCATGTAGGTCATTTATTTATAAGTCATGATAACTTCGATCATAGGACCACTGTGGTACGATACAGGTAATAATCTTTTACTCTTATTACATGTAGCTATGGCGATGAATTGGTACCTGATAAATAGTGTCACCAAAACACAAGTTATTATTTTCTCATGTAGGTCATTTATTTATACTAGTCGGTGATAACTTCGATCATAGACCACTATACAGTGGTATATATGTATGGTTCTTTACAGCTTATTTACCATGTAGCTATGTGGCGATGAATGTGGTACCCTGATAAATAGTGTCACCAAAACACAAGTTATATTATTTTCTCATGTAGGTCATTTATTTATACTAGTCAGTGATAACTTCGATCATAGGCCACTGTGGTACAGATACAGTGGTATATATGCTTCTTTACATCTTATTTACCATGTAGCTATGTGGCGATGAATGTGGTACCTACCCTGATAAATAGTGTCACCAAAACACAAGTCATATTATTTTCTCATGTAGGTCATTTTTATACTAGTCAGTGATAACTTCGATCATAGACCACTATACAGTGGTATATATGGTTCTTTACATCTTATTTACCATGTAGCTATGTGGCGATGAATGTGGTAGGCCTACCCTGATAAATAGTGTCACCAAAACCCAAGTCATATTATTTTCTCATGTAGGTCATTCATTTATACTAGTCAGTGATAACTTCGATCATAGACCACTGTGGTACAGATACAGTGGTATATATGCTTCTTTACATCTTATTTACCACGTAGCTATGTGGCGATGAATGTGGTACCCTGATAAATAGTGTCACCAAAACACAAGTCATATTATTTTCTCATGTAGGTCATTTATTTATACTAGTCAGTGATAACTTCGATCATAGACCACTGTGGTACAAATACAGTGGTATATATGCTTCTTTACATCTTATTTACCATGTAGCTATGTGGCGATGAATGTGGTACCCTGATAAATAGTGTCACCAAAACACAAGTCATTATTTTCTCATGTAGGTCATTTATTTATACTAGTCAGTGATAACTTCGATCATAGACCACTGTGGTACAGATACAGTGGTATATATGCTTCTTTACATCTTATTTACCTTGTAGCTATGTGGCGATGAATGTGGTACCCTGATAAATAGTGTCACCAAAACACGTCATATTATTTTCTCATGTAGGTCATTTATTTATACTAGTCAGTGATAACTTCGATCATAGACCACTATACAGTGGTATATATGTTCTTTACATCTTATTTACCTGTAGCTATGTGGCGATGAATGTGGTACCCTGATAAATAGTGTCACCAAAACACAAGTCATATTATTTTCTCATGTAGGTCATTCATTTATACTAGTCAGTGATAACTTCGATCATAGACCACTGTGGTACAGATACAGTGGTATATATGCCTCTTTACATCTTATTTACCATGTAGCTATGTGGCGATGAATGTGGTACCCTGATAAATAGTGTCACCAAAACACAAGTCATATTATTTTCTCATGTAGGTCATTCATTTATACTAGTCAGTGATAACTTCGATCATAGACCACTGTGGTACATACAGTGGTATATATGATTCTTTACATCTTATTTACCATGTAGCTATGTGGCGATGAATGTGGTACCCTGATAAATAGTGTCACCAAAACACAAGTCATATTATTTTCTCATGTAGGTCATTTATTTATACTAGTCAGTGATAACTTCGATCATAGACCACTATACAGTGGTATATATGTATGGTTCTTTACATCTTATTTACCATGTAGCTATGTGGCGATGAATGTGGTACCCTGATAAATAGTGTCACCAAAACACAAGTCATATTATTTTCTCATGTAGGTCATTTATTTATACTAGTCAGTGATAACTTCGATCATAGACCACTATGTACAGTGGTATATATGTATGGTTCTTTACATCTTATTTACCACGTAGCTATGTGGCGATGAATGTGGTACCCTGATAAATAGTGTCACCAAAACACAAGTCATATTATTTTCTCATGTAGGTCATTCATTTATACTAGTCAGTGATAACTTCGATCATAGACCACTGTGGTACAGGTATATTGTTATGGTTCTTTACAGCTTATTTACCATGTAGCTATGTGGCGATGAATGTGGTACCTACCCTGATAAATAGTGTCACCAAAACACAAGTCATATTATTTTCTCATGTAGGTCATTTATTTATACTAGTCAGTGATAACTTCGATCATAGACCACTATACAGTGGTATATATGGTTCCTTACATCTTATTTACCATGTAGCTATGTGGCGATGAATGTGGTACCCTCCCTGATAAATAGTGTCACCAAAACACAAGTCATATTATTTTCTCATGTAGGTCATTTATTTATACTAGTCAGTGATAACTTCGATCATAGGCCACTGTGTACAGATACAGTGGTATATATTGTTCTTTACATCTTATTTACCATGTAGCTATGTGGCGATGAATGTGGTACCCTGATAAATAGTGTCACCAAAACACAAGTCATATTATTTTCTCATGTAGGTCATTTATTTATACTAGTCAATGATAACTTCGATCATAGACCACTGTGGTACATATACAGTGGTATATATGCTTCTTTACATCTTATTTACCATGTAGCTATGTGGCGATGAATGTGGTACCCTGATAAATAAGGAAACCAAAACACATGTTATATTATTTTCTCATGTAGGTCATTTATTATACAATTGGTATACATTGTCAAACAAATATTCACCCAGGGAGCAGTGTTTCAGTGCGTATTTGTGCAGTGTAGCTACTCGGGCCAAGGGTAGCTGGTCAGATCGCTACACCGACGTGGATGCCTGGCTTATTTGTTCTTATTACTATGGAAATCCATTCTGTATTGCCTTGGCACTAATACAATATATAAAGTAGTCAACCAGGAACATACTTGTCGATAATGACACACAGACGTTGTATTCTTACTGTTAAATATGCCTTTTTCTGTCACCCTTCCCGCGCATGCCTCCGACGTGGATGGGTGAACATGATATGATTTACACATAATAACGCGTCGTTTTGTACAAATACTTAGCCCACCTGTACAATACTGATTATTCAATGTACGACCGAAGTTAAAGCAGGGAACGTTACTGTATTATTACAAACAGGAGCACAAACCTGCCATGGTGTCCTCGTCCCTTGCAGCTTGTGCCAGGTGCACCAAAACACCCGTATATGTTCATGTATATCTAACCACTGGGCTTGTGTCTGGTATACAGCGATTGTCCAAGTCTTCTTCTATCATGGACAGCCTTATAGTGTACGGACACTTATCATTTATGACATAATTTGCCATATTGCTGGCTTGGGGCGGTGGTCGGTGCGAGAGCGGGCCAAGCAGCAACACTAAGAACCAAAATATCTCATGTAAACAACACTGTTGGGCGAGTATCTTGATGACAGCAATAGATGAGGCATTCTTCTATTGTGGGATGCCTCATTTGGTGAAGGATAGCATTGTTTAACTGATTTTAGACGATATTTCTATTTACCTGATATATTTGGTTTCTCACGCCACCGCGCATGCGCAGTAGGGGCCATGCAACCCTTTATATTGGCAACTCTTTATATCGTCACACCGGCCTTAGTACTCACGTTTTCTGTGCAGTTTCTGCTGCAGCATGTAGTGGGGACACTAGTCTATTCTGAAAACAAAAAATGGCATCATTATTTTCTCGGCCAACCAGCATAAAAGTGGCTATTTCCTGTGCGGTGAGAAGTGTGCAGTGGCGTTACTCTGGCCAGCCTAACATGATCACCCTAACACAACCTGTGCGGTGAGAAGTGTGCAGTGGCGTTACTCTGGCCAGCCTAACATGATCACCCTAACACAACCTGTGCGGTGAGAAGTGTGCAGTGGCGTTACTCTGGCCAGCCTAACATGATCACCCTAACACAACCTGTGCGGTGAGAAGTGTGCAGTGGCGTTACTCTGGCCAAGCTAACATGATCACCCTAACACAACCTGTGCGGTGAGAAGTGTGCAGTGGCGTTACTCTGGCCAGCCTAACATGATCACCCTAACACAACCTGTGCGGTGAGAAGTGTGCAGTGGCGTTACTCTGGCCAACCTAACCTGACCACCCTAACACACCCTGTGCGGTGAGAAGTGTGCAGTGGCGTTACTCTGGCCAACCTAACCTGACCACCCTAACACAAACCTGGTCTGGAGATATAGAGAATGGGTTCTCTCCACCTACTCCACCCTAACAACCCTGTGCGTGAGAATGTGCAGTGGCGTTACTCNGTCTGTAAATTTGTGGCTTTGGTACGTTCATGAACTTGGTTCTTTTTGGTGGTTGCAAAGGCCTCCACTGCACCAACCACCAGCAGATCTTGATGATGATGAAATTACCTGTGACTAGTTCTTGACAAGAAATGTTCTTTGGTCCGTTCATGACTTGTTCTGTGTGGTTCAGAGCCTTGCCCCAGCATTCGAACCAACTGACCATTCCATTATTGTAAGTTGTACTTATTTGGACCTATTTTTTTATGAAATGTCAGGAATTAATGTGAAAATTGTTGCCTTGAAAAAGGCTACTTAGTCTTATTTGTATAAGAAATAAAAAAAAGCATGAAAACAATGGCAGGGGCTAGTCATTTTCTGGTGTTAGTTTATTGTTAAGCATATAGCTACCTATCATTACAATTTAAAACACCAAGAAAATGTCAAGCTGGCTTGGGGTGGGCCCTGTGTGGGTTTTCATGCAAAAAATATATTTTTATTTCTAATTTATCGGTTTTAATTTTTTTGCACAAAAACTACTGTACCAATTTTGATGAAAATTGTATGGTAATGGCAGTACATAGTCATGCATTTGGTGTAAAAAAATTATTGACCTAGCTTAATTATTATGGATAAGAGGAGGAAAAAACCGTTTGTGGCGGCGGGTCGGAGATCTTCCCCGTTGGATTTTACAGATGGCGGCCGTTGACCCCTTTCGGCAAGGTTAATTTTGGTAAACTTTTTTTTATCCGAAAGAGAGGTTATTCATGCCCAATATCCAAGTTAAAAACCTTTGTTAGCAATTTGTTTGAGGTTCAGCCACATTTTGACTAGACTATAACTGGATCACGGCAGAAAAAAAGCCCGGCCTAATAGTCCCTCACTGGTCTTATACCACTGCTCATGTCTGTTTCTGTTTATTTGTCCTTGCCTTTATTTTTCATCATTTCTTTTTGTTTACACATTTCACACAAGATTTGTTGTATCGCCCCTGCCATATCTCCCTTACTACCTCATGAAACACTAATCTTTTATCATACACGTCTTCCACTAACCTTCAAACCTCTTGGCAAGCTGTTACTTTGGTCAAAATCACGGACAGGAATGATCCGATAAGAATAAACTCCGCCGTCGCCATCAGCACAGTCCAGACCGCGGGACGGGCGCCTCTCCCAGCCCTCCCTTACGGACAGCAGCTTGGCTAGGTTAGGTAAAGGTTAAGGTTAGGTTTAGTTAAGCTTTATTAGTTTAGCTTTATTTATAACTAAACAAAACCTAACCTTAACCTAACCTAGCCAAGCTGCTGTCCGTAAGGGAGGGCTGGGAGAGGCGCCCGTCCCGCGGTCTGGACTGTGCTTATTTTGACCAAAGTAACAGCTTGCCAAGAGGTTTGAAGGTTAGAAGACGTGTATGACAAAAGATTAGGTAAATTGGTACTTTCAACCAGTAATTGAGTACGAGGTCACAAGTACTCTTTTCACATGTATTTTGATGTGTTAACCCGGGAACTGCGGGAGCAAAGATTTTTTTAGTGCCACCAGTGCGGGAATGTGAGTGAAACAGTGACCATTACAGAATTGGATGAAAATCACAACGTCAAGGTAGTAAAAATCCGCATACGGCAATATATCTATTGTTAACCCAAACGTATGGGGTTGTGGTGTGGCTGTGGTCGGGAGTTGAAATATCTGGCGCGAAGTTTGTAGACTTCTACTAATGTTGGCGCAGTTTTTGTATGCTTTTTAGAATTGCGCTTCCGGAAGGCATGCCGCAGTCGCTCAGCAGAGCCTTCCGGAAGGCATGCCGCAGTCGCTCAGCAGAGCCTTCCGGAAGGCATGCCGCAGCCCCTGGGTTAAGAATAACAGCCACATTAAAAATTGTCGGAGATGCCTCATTTTGCAGTTATCCCCCCTCCATAACACACCTGGGGACCCGCCGGGAATGTGGGGTTTTGGGCGGGGAAAGTGGAAAAGAGTTTTGTACTGACAGTATATTATGTGGATGACGTAAAATATATCCGGTAAACACTCTATGGGATGACATAAGGCCGAAAAAACATAAAAATATATTACCTATAAAGTCTACTGGAATTACTTACCTATTCCTGGAGAAATCTCGTTAAATCTTTAACTACAACGGTAAAACTGCAGTTTAATACAATACATGGACATTGGTTGGTCAATTTCCAGATGACCACCGAACTTCCTTTGTGGACAAAACAATTTTTTCTGGTGAGTTTTTATGTGTTTTGAATTAATCTGCTAACCGTTTCATCGCAAATCCCTGTGTGTGTGTGTGTGTGTGTGTGTGTGTGTGTGTGTGTGTGTGTGTGTGTGTTGTGTGTTGTGTGTGTGTGTGTGTGTGTGTGTGTGTGTGTGTGTGTGTGTGTGTGTGTGTGTGTGGGGTGTGTGTGTGTGTGTGTGTGTGGTGTGTGGTGTGTGTGTGTGTGTGTGTGGGGTGTGTGTGTGTGTGTGTGTGGTGTGGTGTGTGTGTGTGTGGTTGTGTGTGTGTGTGTGTGTGTGTGTGTGTGTGTGTGTGTGTGTGTGTGTGTGTGTGTGTGTGTGTGTGTGTGTGTGTGTGTGTGTGTTGTGTTGTGTGTGTGTGGTGTGTGTGTGTGTGTGTGTGTGTGTGGTTGTGTGTGTGTGTGTGTGTGTGTGTGTGTGTGTGTGTGTGTGTGTGTGTGGGGTGTGTGTGTGGTTGTGTGGTGTGTTTTTGTGTGTGTGTGTGTGTGTGTGTTGTGTGTGGTGTGTGTGTGTGTGTGTGTGTGTTGTGTGTGTGTGTGTGTGTTGTGTGTGTGTGTGTGTGGTGTGTGTGTGTGGTGTGTGTTGTGTTTTGTGTGTGTGTGTGTGTGTGTGTGTGTGTGTGTGTTGTGTGTGTGTGTGTGGTGTGGGGTGTGTGTGTGTGTGTGTGTGTGTGTGTGTGTGTGTGTGTGTGTGTGTGTGTGGTGTGTGTGTGTGTGTGTGTGTGTGTGGTGTGTTGTGTGTGTGTGTGTGTGTGTGTGTGTGTGGGGTGTGTGTGTGTGTGTGTGTGTGTGTGTGTGTGTGTGTGTGTGGTGTGTGTGTGTGTGTGTGTGTGTGTGTGTGTGTGTGTGTGGTGTGTGTGTGTGTGTGTGTGGGTGGTGTGTGTGTGTGTGTGTGTGTGTGTGTGTGTGTGTGTGTGTGTGTGTGGTGGGGTGTGTGGTGTGTGTGTGTGTGTGTGTGTGGTGTGTGTGTGTGTGTGTGTGTGTGTGTGTGTGTGTGTGTGTGTGTGGTGTGTGTGTGTGTGTGTGTGTGTGTGTGTGTGTGTGTGTGTGTGTGATTTGCAACAAGAATTATGAAAAAATAAATTAAACCTAACCGAACCTAGTACTTTACTAGCTAACACTGGGGAACAATTTGAAGAAAAAAAATTGTTGAGTTAGATTTTTGAGCTTATTTAGACTAAAATTGGCATGCTGATTCCAAATCTGTAGTCAGTTTTTTTCTAGCACGTAAAGTTTTTTCTCCACAGCTTACCCTCCAGATAAGCAAATTCCACTTGTGAGCTGTAGTAAAACTATTTTTGTTTTGGCAATTTGTTTGGCGCAGTCCCTATTGGGCATTCGGTCTGTCTTCGTGAAGAATATGGAGATGTAAAGAGAGTCATTGAGTTATTGCAATATGACAAACACAATTGGATCATCTGTGTTGACCTTAAAATGGTGTCCTTCCTTCTTGGTCAACAACGTGGATACTCAAAGTATCCCTGCTTTCTCTGTATGTGGGATAGCAGAGCTCGGGAGAAGCATTGGGTTCAGACGAATTGGCCTCCGAGATCTGATCTTAAACCTGGAGATCCTAACATTGTACATGAGCCACTTGTTGACAGGAAGAAAATAATATTCCCACCTCTGCACATAAAACTAGGTCTCATGAAACAATTTGTAAAAGCATTGTCAACTGATGGCGACTGTTTGAAGTACATCATCTTGGCATTTCCTGGACTGTCAATTGAAAAAATCAAGACCGGTGTGTTTGATGGTCCACAAATTCGACAGCTCATCAAAGATGAACATTTCAACGGTACTATGTCAGACCTTGAAAAGAATGCTTGGCTATCATTCAAAGACGTCGTCAAGAACTTTCTTGGAAATACACGTGCAAGTAATTACACAGAAATTGTTCAGAAACTATTGGAGAGCTACAAAGCGCTTGGTTGCAACATGAGTATTAAAGTACATTTTTTGCATAGCCATCTTGCCAGCTTTCCGGAAAATCTTGGTGCTGCTAGCGACGAGCAAGGTGAACGATTTCACCAAGATTTGAAGGTTATGGAAGAACGTTACCAGGGTAGATGGGATGTGCATATGATGGCTGACTATTGTTGGAGCATCAAACGCGATAGTCCTCAAGTTGAACACTCCAGACAAAGCTACAAACGTAAATTTTTACCTTAACCTGCACACAATTATAGCCTTATCCTTTCTAAAAACATGATAATGTTAAATAAACATTCTATTCATGCCTATTTCTTTAATTTTTCATTGTATGTTAACATTTGCAACTTCTTATAAAATAAGCACTGTTACTGTTATGTACAGTATTTTTCATATTTTTTAAGAAAACGAAAATCCTACAGTTAAAAAACTTGACGTGATAAAGAAAAACTGAGATCAGTTTTGGATTCAGCACCCAAAAATTACTTAATAACAAGTGTCAGACCTAACTCAACAAAAATTTGTTCCCCAGTGTAATCTAACCGTTACCTAACCTAACCTTTATCTAACTAAAAAAAATATTATTATTATTATTAGATTATCAGATTAGTTCAGAACACATACCACATAAAACACTCACCAGAAAAATATAGTTTCGTTGGTATTAGTTCGGCCGTGGGCTTTCAAAAGTCCTACGATTCCCACCTACATCATCGTGTAGATTTCTTAATTCTGAGTATTTTGAACCCCATTTCCCTTGGCGCAATTGAATAATATTGGCATTGCATGTAGTACTGAAAATCCAGTCATTTCAGCCAGAAACGGTTAAGTTAGGTTAAATCAGATTAGGTTAGGTTTGGTTAGAGGTGGAGTTTGGTCTAGTAACAGGTGATAAAAAATATGAAAAATCAATTCTACGGCAGTGCGAAGCAGAGCAAGGTTTGCGGGGCGGGCCGGGAGGGGCGGGGTTGGCACCCCCGACACCTGTAAACACAAATTTATTTCCGACAAAAACGAGTGTCAGATTCATTCAATACACATCAAAACGATTCAGGAAATTTAAGTTTCGGTCTCGAAATCAGTGAAAGCCCACTACCGAAATTTGGTATTATTCTAGTGCTTGCCCATACTCCCCTCTCTCCCCCAAAACAAGCTTGGGGACCTGGGGGAATGCGGGATATTTGGCTGGGGTACAAAATATGCGTCGCAACCACATCGTCTTTTAGTTAGGGGTGTTGTAAATATTCCCTGGAATCGATCTAGGGAAAATGGATAGGATTTCTTCTATGTCCAGAGACGTGTGGACCTGACGATCCTCACAAACAGAATGAGGACTGGAGTGTCGAGCAACCCCCCCCCCCCCCCCGTTAGAAGGTTAGGTTAGATTATCGGGTGATTATTGCTAGGAGGTTATGTAATAGGTGTTTTAGTCTGAATAAGGATAGAAATAAGTTAGCTAGATTGATTTATTACCGAGAGAGAGGGCGAGAAAATGTACGCCAGAATTCTTGTAAAACCGATAATTCTTCCAGCTTGTCAAACAAAGATTAAGGCATAGATAACGAAAAGTGTAAATTCAGCCTTTCCTTGCCTTTCATGATTGGCTGAAGAAAAAGGGAGAACAGTGTATGTCTTGTCTCTTATTGGTACCTCCAAGTTGTGACGCGACATGACGTCATGTTCATAGGTTAGTCGTGAAAAGAATCTCACTTCTGAGGTAGATAACTTTTGGTCCACGTAAGACACACACGTGACTGAGTGTGTATAGTCCCACACGCGACCCGTGGGCAAAGACCAACATTACGAGTGAAACACGAGAGGCAGTGAACACGAGACACAGAGTGAGAACTTGAACATTCTACACGCGAGTGAACACAGAGATAAAGAGTTCCTGAACACTACAAGTGAATGAAAGTACTTTGTTATCCTTTATTAAAACCAAGAAAGATAACCAACTGATTATTCCAACCTATGCATGACGAAAGTGCATGACTACCGGTGCATAGCAAACCCGCACGAGCAGTGGTGATTAGCGAAAAGGATCTGAAACCACGTATAATAACTCCGAAGAGACTGAAAAACAGAAGAAAACTGAAGAGGAAAAACTGAAAAAAAGACGCCAGCTACCCGCCCCCCAAATACACCAACGCCGCTAGGGCCCCCTCCAGACGTATAAGGGCCTAAGCCCACCCACGAAACCAACCCCCAAAATTTTAAATATAAGTCCCTTTTTAGCCCCCGTGTTACCCCTTTTTTTAAGTTTCCCCTCTTGGGAAAAAACCAAAGAAAGAAAGAAACCGCCCCGGTTTTGAAGAAAGTAAACGAAAGGGAAAAAAGACAAAGGGGGAAAACCGTTTACCAGACCAAAAAAAAAAAGAAAGAAGAAAAGTTTCGAAGAAAAAACCCCCCCCTCTTTTACCCCCCAGAAAAATAAAAAATTTTTTGAAGAGAATCAGAAAACCTCCAAAATCGTAAACCCGAAAAAAAGATTCGCCACCCCAAGCCCCAGGAAAAAATTCCCAAAAAACAACAAATACTTTTTCAAAAAAACCCCCAAAGAAAGTTTACTATATTGAAAAAGAAAAACCCCCTTTAAGGATAAGGGGAAAATTGGAAGGTTTTCCCCCCGGGCGTATTCCATCGTCGACCCCAAGCCCCCTCCCCCCAAAAGGTTTTAGTTCCCCGCCTCTCCAGTTCAAACCAAAAGGATTTTGTTTTTTTGGGGCCAAAATTAAAGGGGAAAGTTGAATTTGTTTTTTTAAAGAATAATTTCCAGTAACCGTCCCCCAAAAGGAGCCCCGGGAAAAAATTTCAGAAGGCTGGGCCCCCATGTTTCCCATATTGACTTTAACCCAACAAAACAAAAAATTTTTACAAACACAAAAAAAAAGAAAACAAGATTAAAGAAAATTAAAACCCACGAGGAAACCACCATTGAAAACAGATTGACTTATAAAACCCCGAGGAAACAAAAAATTTTTTTTTTAGAAAAAAAAGGAATTTTGCCAATTTAAAGGAAAAAACGAAGGAAAAACACCATTTTAAAACGGGAAATTTTAAAAACAATTAGAAACAAAAGGGAAAACACAAACCCCAAAATTAAAAACAAAAAAAATTAGAAACAATTTAGAAACCACAAAGGAAAACCAAAAATTGAAAACAAAAAAAATTAGAAAAAATTTAGAAACCACAAAGGAAAACACAAAATTGAAAAAAAAGAAATTAAAAAAACAATTTGAAACCCGAAGGAAAACACAACCAATTTTGAAAACAAGAAATTAAAAAAATTTAGAAACAAAAGGGAAAAACACACAAAAATTTGAAAAAAAAAATAAAAAAAGAAACCAAGGGGAAACCCGAAATTAAAACAAAAAATTAAAAAAAAAAAACCCGGGAAAAAAACCCCCAAACCAAGAAAACAAAAATTAAAACAATAGAAACCACGGGGCCCCCCAAAAAAATTTGAAAAAAAAATTTAAAAAAACAAAGAAAACAAAGGAAAACCAGCAAAATTGAAAAAAATTAAAAAAACCCCGCATAATCCCCCATGACCCGCGAGAAAAATAGGCACCCCCAGCCAAAAAAGCCCAAAAAACATACCCGGCAAGCAGCGCCCCCCCACCGATCATTTTTACTGAAGAAAAAGAAAAGGCCCGAACCGAATGGGAAAAAAAATGCCCGCAAAAAATTTGTAAAAGGGGTGAAAAAAAATAAACCAAAAAACCCACGAAAAAACCCCGAACGAAAACCCACATGCCACCCCCTCCAGAAATTTGAGGGGAATTTTAAAAATGACGGAAAGTAAAAAAAAACCCCGATATAAAAAGGGGTAAAAAAGAAAATCTAAAAACGAGGAAAAGCCCATTTGCAAAAAAAAAGGCCCCCCGGCGTTTGGAAATTTAAGGGGAAAAAAACCCAATTTTAAGATTTAAAACAAAAAAAAGAAAAAATTGAAAAGAAAACATGAAAATGTTCAAAAAAAAAAGATAGCAAATATTAAAAAGAAAAATAGCCAATGGAAAGAAATCGAAAACTAAGCATGAAAAAAAATATCTTCCCCAAATAAAACACGAGACTCAAAAAGACTTAGAAAATTTAGAAACAAAGCCGATACTGCCCGATAAAAGCACACGAAATCGTTGATAACGCATGGGGGTTCACTTTTTAAAAAAATTCATCCCTTTCGAATCCAAAAAAACCCGTTTAGGGTGCTAAATACGAATACAAATTATGCTTTTAAAAAACCCCCCCAAATACGCGGCAGAGCAATCAAAGGTATGATAACCCCAAGAAAAAGGAAAAAAACTTCCAAGGCCCCTAAATTTCTACACACTGCACGAAACAGATGAGTTAAAAGCACCCCCACAGAAAGCCAAAAGCTTTAAAAAGGGCATAAAAAGGTCCCACAAGTTAGTAAATACAGAGACAGATAAAAGGGAAACAAGTTACAGCCCCAGATGAACCTAGAATTTTTTCGGGAATGTGATAGGTCGACGCATTGCATGCCATGTAAATTAACAAGGGACACTGGAGTTAAAAGGTTTAAAGGGATACAAAAGTATTTACAATGCCAGAATCCATTAGAGTAAAAGGAACGAAATTTGGGTTTCCCCGCTTTTTATAAGAAAAATTAATTACAGAAAAGGGAAAAATAGAATTTTTTTTGAATATAAAATGAATAAGAACCATTTTGGGAAACCCCCCAGGAACCCGATAGGATATTTCCAAGCCCCTAAAAACACCCAAAAAAAATAGAAATAAAAACCAGAACTCAAAAAATGCAACAGACCCTTTCATCTGTCAGTCCAAAAGATTAGAGGTTGGGAAAAATCCCCCAAAACCACCAAAAACCTACAGCCGACTGTTTTAGAGCACAAAATTTTATCATGCTAAACGAAGCACGAGCACGCAATAGCCTTACCAGGGGACGCTTTGGGAAAGACTGACGTTTTAAACATCAAAAAAAATTAAAATCAGGTACACGACATTTATATGCGCATATAGTTGCCGCATTCAAAGCCGCCACAGTAAATCAATTGATCAGTGAAATGCTCAACAAGATGTGTTAAAACCTAGCGAAGGGAGTGGAACTTTTCCTCTTATCGTAGTACCAAAGCAACGCTCAGAAGCCCATCTCGACTACAGGGATTTAAAAACAAACGCACTACCCAGTCGTCTACCATTACCCAGAATCTCGACATTTCCAGTTTGGGAAAAACAGAAAATAAACTATTCAACAATAGACAAAAAGTCACCCTTCTGGAGATTAAAATGCAAGAAAATCTCAAAAAGACAGCTTTTTCCACACCACTGGACCTACAGTTTTAAAGCATGCCATTTGGTTTATAAAAACAGTCCATTAAGTACATGGACTGATGAACACAGATTGCAAGGGTTTAAAGGAAATACAGGAAGGATTCCTAGACGACATACTCATAGAAAGCAGAAGCAGGGGAAAATTTTAAGAAACGAATTTGGGTTTTCTCTGGCTAGCATCAGCCGGTTTAAAAGGGGAAAAAAAGAAAAAGTTTTCCTACAAGAAAAAAAATTATCCCTAGGACACCAAATAGATAAACAGGGTTTAAAGAACATACAGTCAAAACTGACGCCGTAAGAAATTCCCGGCCAACCACAGTTGGAAAGTAAGAAGTTTCTTGGTTTAACAGGTTACTAAGAATTTTTAAAAAAGGGATACGCCGACTAGCACAACCCCAAAAACACCTATAAAAAAGAATCAGATTTTTACTTGGGGACCGCTAAAGGAAAAGCATTTGAAACGCTAAATCAAAAAAAACAATCACCGTACTAATTTCGCAGATTACATAAAAGAATTTATCCTATGCCCCGACGCCTCAGTTGGGGCTAGGGGGAATTTTAATGCGGGAAAAAGAAAAAGGAACTTTTCCAACCGATAGTTATGTCAACATCACAACCCAGAAAAGAATTACAGCTCACGAATGTGAGACTTTAAGAAATCGTCTAAAAAAATTTGAACCATTGCTGGGTTACAAGAAGAGGGGGACTGATCCACAGCAAAAAAAGAACCTGTTTAAGCAAAAAAAAAAAACCTCAGGGCAGACTGCCAGAGGTTCACGATTTTACAAAAATTACGAAGCAGTTTTGAATCATCCCGGGAAAGAAAAAAGTAGCCGCAGACGCACTCTCAAGGAACATTAGCCCAAAAACAAAAAGGTAATGCCCTCAATAGTAGTATTGAAGAATTAATAACACTGTACAGACCTAGTCAGCACAAAAACGGGAAAAAGGATCCCATGTGGAGACAGTAGTAACGCCCCTAACAGACCCGACAGGAGAAAAAACCACAAATACCCGCTAAATACAAAATAAACGATTTCAAAATAGAATGAAAAATTTTTTTAAAAGAAACGCAGAAAAAAAAGTAGCAAAGACGTAAAAGAGGTATAGTGAAACAATTGTAATCACTCAGACACTAGTCCCCCGAAGTATTTAAAAATGCTCCATAAAAGTGCCCCAGCAGGGCACCCGGAAAAGATAAGACTACAAGCAAGACAAAAATAAAGTACTTTGGGGGCATGAGAAAAGACAATTTTCCCCCGTAGATAACTGCCGATTTTTCGCCGAAGGGGGGGTAACACCGTTCCCCAGCACCAATGCTAACGTACCCATCCCCAGAAACCGGGAAAGAGTTTACATCGATACAACGAGCTTCCCCGTCAGAAAATGGATACAAAACTTTTAGTCGCCATGACTATTTTTCCCGATATGATCATACGCCCTGAAAAAAAATAAAGGTGAAAAGGTCGCATCAATAATATTCGAACAAAAAAATTTGCAATTTACGCACCAAAGGAATTGTGTAGACAACGGTACAGAGTTCAACAAACAGATACTGAAGGACTAGTAAATATTTAAACTCAAGGAAAAATAAATGTACAAGCCTATAGAACCCGAGTAAGGGAGTAGTAAAAGATCAACCCCAAAATAAAATTTTTTGAAGTCTAATTGATCCGACGCTGGGGGGGAAACGGGGATCCCCATGTCAAATGTGCACTGAATTCCCAGATAAACTCAGCCAGGAGAAACGCACATTACATATTGTTTGGGGAAAATAAGTTATCCCCTATGAACCCCTTTGATGCGAACCCCAAGCCTGTGTATAATCAGGATCTCGTGGCAAATGATTACACAAATTTCAAGTATTCACCGAGGTAAGAAGCCCCATGAAAGAATCTCAGAGGAAATCAGAAACAAAAACATAAAAAGGCAGCGAAAAAGTTTCGCATGGAGATTTAGTAAAGGGAAAAACTTTATGTACCCCATCGCCCCCCGTAATAAATATCACCCAAATTTAAGGTCCTTATAAAATAATTTTCAAGTGCAGGTGGAAACAAGTTTTAAGGGTTCAATCTCTAGCCCGGAGAGGAAAAATCAAACATGAGATACCTTTTAAAAAAAAAAATATGGGCTAGAGAAACCGATAGACACACCCCCATAACGAGGTAGAAAGGTCACTTGAAAAATTAGAGAAAAACAAAAAATAAGTCACCCAAAAAGTAATGTAGAATGTTAAAAGAAACAATGAAACACATGAGTACAGAAAGAAATTGCGCAGCTATTTCAAGGAATTTGTGAAAAGGATTCCAACCAATTATGTTAGTTTGTAATAACGAAAAAAATTTTCCCTTTCAAAGAATTTTGAAGCATAGTAAAAGAAAAGTTAGGAACTAGGTGTAATTTCAACTCCTTTTACAGAAAACCGAGGTTGTTTACTGAATTTTTTTAGGATGCTAACACGGCTGGGACCCTGTGGGCCCAAGTTTAGTTAGGAAGGAGAAATTTTTGATTGTTGTTAAAAAATCTGTGTGAATCCCCTTTGGAAAAAGAAAAGATTATTACAATTTAGACACCCGACGAAATCAAGGACAGAATATGGTAGAAAAGAATAGTTGAACATCAAATTTGGGACATCTTTATGGTACTACTAATTATCATTACTTATTGGATTCTAGAAAAGTTTTTTTTGTACAAGAAACCGCTACACATAAGATGCATCACACACAAACAGTTCTTATGATCCGAAAAACCCGTAAAGGGGTTTTTCAAGCAACGAACAAAGAAATTTTTGATGGGATAATAGAAGAAAATAACTGCATGAATTTTGAAATTTAAAATAGAAAATTTTATATGTTGTACAAAATAGTGAAAAAAGAAGTCTTTTCGGGACACAAGCGGTAGCCTGCCGAACCCCCGTAATAGGTGTTTTGTCGAATAAAAGGGAAGAAAAAGTTTCTAGATTGATTTTTTACCCCGGGGAGAGAGAGCGAGAAAATGTACGCCAGAATTTTTTTAAAACCCCATAATTCTTCCAGCTTGTCAAACAAAGATAAGGCATAGATAAAAAAAGTGAATTCACCTTTCCTTGCCTTTCATGATTGGGAAGAAAAAAGGGGGAACAGGTAGTCTTTTCTCTTTTTTGTACCCTCCAAATTGTGACGCGAAGAGTCATTCATAGGTTAGTCGTGAAAAATCCATTTTTTAGGTAATAACTTTTTGGGCCCCCCCTAAAGACACACACTGACTGAGTGTGTATAGTCCCCCAGCGACCCCTGGGGGAAAGACCAAATTACAGTGAAACCGAGAGGCAGTGAAACGAGAACAGAGTGGAACTTGAAATTCTACACGCGATGAAACAGAGATAGAGAGTTCCTGACCACTACAAGTGAATGAAAAAAACTTTTATCCTTTAAAAACCAAGAAAGATAACCAAGATTATTTAAAACCCCCTGCATGACGAAAGTGCATGATCCCGGGGCATAGAAAACCCCCACGAACAGTTTGGTTTTTGCTAATCAAGAGGTTGGTTAGGTTAATTAGATTACCGGCGACATGGTTGACCTGGTTTGGGAAAACATTTTCGCTGCTGATTTCAAAAATGGGATTGCTTTCTCTAGCACGTATAGTTTTTTAAATTCGGCATTTTAAAATTTTAAAAGCTATTTAATTTATACTTAATAATTATATAAATTTAATCGAAACAATCCCCCACGTTAAAAATTTACTCGTAATTTAAAATTTTGGTGGTGCCTGCCTTATTAGGACCTAAAGTACAAACTGGGGAAAAATATACTTAAAATTTTGTTCAAAAATCCGAAAATGTGCCACATCTTTGGAAATATCCAGCCAGCCCATTTTTACCCCCGGGCCCTTCAAAAAATGTTTTTATTAACCCAAATTTCAAGCAAAAGGAGGTAAGACAAATTTTTCACTGTCAAAAAGAGGTTTTTTAAAATACGTTTAAACCCCTTCCAGGTGAGTCTTTCGGCGTGTGGGCCACCTTTTTTTTTGTAAGTTTGCTGTCCCTCTAGGTCCCAAAAACAAAGAAAAAAACATGTGTTTGGTAACCCAAATGGAGTCCCAGAAGCAAGGAGATTTACCTTCAGGGCCCCCCACAGATTCCCACTGAGTTTTTTCATATTTAAAACAGATAAAAAAAAGTCTTCTAGTTTTATAAGTTTTCCCCATTTTATGGCCAGCGCCCCAAATTGGAACACCGGAAGTTTTTTTCCTTTTGCAGAAAAACGGCCTTGGTTTTTTTCCTGAAACTATGACAGCCGCCATCACTCTTTTCATAAATGTGAGATCAAAAAAGTTGTTCCAGAATGTGTCACATAAAAAACGTAACAGAGTTGTGTTCCATCTTGAAAAAGCTTTAAATTTTTTTAGTCTACGGGCGAAAAGTGGTGTGAGAAAATCCTTTTTGTAGCAAATTCCATTCCTTGGACGAGATCCAAGGACTTTTATTTTTTCCTTTGGGGGGATCTAGGGCCCTACAGGGTCACGTGATTTCCTGATTTTATGATTGGGCTCTCTGTGTCTGCCATTTCTTTAGTCTGATCATGGGATTATCCTCCTCGTTCGAAAGATTCACTTTTGCACTTGCAATTGGAAAATTTGGAACTGGGAGATCAGGACCCTGTGGGAAGACCTGATGGCAGAAGGTACGCAGGTACCGATTTTTAGCTCGCGTTTTTTTCTGAATATCCCTTTTATGTTAGTTTGGGCAGAAGTAGCAGTCATATGTGATTTCCTTTTTTCACGCCAAACCCTTGGGGTGCCGAAGCCCTGCCGATGGCCGTTTTCCATGCATCATTTTTTCAAATGGTTTAACAGGGGGTTGCTGCTACGTGAGGGGGCCCACTTCTTATCTTGACAAACCATACGGCCTTTAAAGTAATGCAGATAAAGGCTTTTAAACATTTTTTGTAAGAGGTTTTTCAGACTGTCAGGGGTAAAAAAATTCCCCAATATAACGAAAAATGTCCGATGCATTCAACAGTTTCGGCGCTCCCCCCACACCCCGGTACAAGGTACTTTTACGGTAAACCCAAATAAAAATTAGGACTCTACCAAATCAAACGCATCATATCGCAAAAAAAATAAAAGTTTAAAAATATTCAATAGCGTACGATCAGTGGTAAAAAAAGTACTAAACCGCCTGCTAACCCCCGCCAATACGCAGCCGCACCCCTCCCCCCGCCACTCACAAAACCACACTGACTCAAAAATAATGCAGCCCTAAATAGGCTTGGAAAAAAGAAAAAATTTAAAGTTTAAATAAAACCCCTTGGTGAAACCTATTTCTGCTGATTTTACCCATATTTTTTCATGAAATTTCGTTTGGTTTCAAAAAAAAGGAAGTGATAGATTAATTGAACATCATTCGAGTTCAGCAGGGCCCCTTTTTCCTATAATCAGCTTCATTTAGTCCAGAACCATATCTTCCGATTTATTTTTGTCGACCAGTGTTATCGGGTGGTCGAGAAGGTGTTTAAACCTAACAGCCCCCCGCTGTTAGGTTAAATTTGCTTGGGTCAGGTTAAATTACCGGGAGGTCGAGGGGGTAGGAGGTTAGGTTAAACCTAACCTAACCTTAACCTTAACAGCTAGGTTAGGTTAAATTTGGCTAGGTTAGGTTAATTTTGGTTAGGCAAATTTCTCTTAGACATAAGGAAATTACCCTAGATCTAGGGAATTTTACCCCCCTACACAACTCTTAAATTACGTGTTTCAGACGCTAATTTGTTCCCCACCCGAAAACCCCGCATTCCCACAGGTCCCCAAACTTGTTTGGGGAACTGTAAAAATGAGGCATTTCTAACGATTTTTAATGTGACCATCATTCTTAACACATCCAAATACATGGGGAAAAAAAAAAAGAGTACTTGGTAATAATGGACGAGAGTTTCGCGGTCGTTTTCAGAGACACCGACTATTTTTTCTTGGCCTACAATAGGTGCTTGTTCTAATAGATAGTTTTATTTTGCGCAAAAAAAAAAAAAAAAATTGAAAAAAATGCAACCTAACCTAACCTTAAAGGTTTTAATGAAACTTAACCTAACCTTATAGGTTTTAATAAAACCTAATCTAACCTTATAGGTTTTAATGAAACCTAACCTAACCTTATAGGTTTTAATGAAACCTAACCTAACCTTATAGGTTTTAATGAAAACTAATCTAACCTTATAGGTTTTAATGAAACCTAACCTAATCTTATAGGTTTTAATGAATCCTAACCTAACCTTATCCACAAAGTATATCTTTTTTTTTTTTTTTTTTTTATGGGTTTGCGCAAAATAAAACTATCTCCATTAGAACAAGCACCTATTGTAGGCCAAGGAAAAATAGTTGGTGTCTCTGAAAACGACCGCGAAACTCTCGTCCATTATAATCCTGCAATTACCCGAAGGTTGTTTTGGAAAGCAGAAATTCACAAAGAAATTGTGCTTGGGGTGCCCTAGAGGCCTGCGTCCCTGCCTGTATTGCCTCACACATGACAGTCTTGTACACTTACCTCAGTGCGGCAGCGGCTGTGGGTTGTGCCGTGGGCGTGCAGCAGCCGTGGGCGTGAGGCGGCCTGGAGGGTGTAGGCAAACCCTGGTCACCCCTGTTGTTGTTGTTGTTGTTGTTGTTGAAGGGCAGTGATGTCGAGATGGAGGATATTCGCCCTGGTGTACAGCCGTGAATTAATCACAGTCGTGACAGTTGATTAGTCTTGCTGGTGAAGGCACAGGTGAGGCGGATGACGGCGGGGCGTCGTGATGGGTGGACGGCAGCGGCGGCCAGCAGGGTGGTCAGGTCAAAGGTGGTGACCTTCAGGGCGGGGGGGAGGTGACCACGTAAAAAGTTATGGGGTGGGAGTGGAAGCGAGGACACTGCAGCAGGAAGTAGTCAATGGACTCCGGGACGTTTCCTGCCAGCAGGGGCAGTGCGGGTCGGGCGTGAGGTTGCAGGGGGTTTGCAGGTGAGCCCTGAGTGTTGTGTGGCCGAGGCTCAGGCGGGTGAGGGCGACATCCAAGACGCGGGACGTTTGTCTTTATCCATGGGTGCAGGGAGGATTTCTGTGCGGTAGGACCCAGGGGAGGTGGCACGGAGGGCGGCGCCGAGCGAGGTATCCCAGGCGGAGCGGCAGACACTAGAAATCAGACGCTTGGCGGTGGCGAGCGGCAGCGGGAGGGGGTGACGCTTACCTCGGCCACGACACACTTCTTCTTCTTCTTCTTCTTGTGACCGTTGTCGTAACACGCTCACATCATTCTCGCTCAAGGCCAAACAACAAAGCTTCCCCCAAATTTCCCAAACCATCCTGATGAGCGGACGGTTCGCATTTTTTATCCATTTACTTATTTGCCTGACTAGCTCGTGGACCACCGTGGGTTAGGACGTGCTGCTCTGTGGACTATTTTTTTCACCGGCACCGGTTGTGTTGGGGTGCGCGCGCCCCCCTGTCGGCTCGTCAAACATTAGGTTTAGTGCCTTCTCCCCGTCCACTGTGTTCCCTGGTCCTGTCGCCCTTTTCAGCGGCCTTGGCCGCCGCCATGCCTGGGTCTTTGCCTGGGTATCAGGGCAAACTTTGTTAGTAGACCCGGAATTCCCTGTTTCTCTCCAATAAGCGCGGCCCGCCCTCCCCGCCCAGGGAAGCCGGGAAAGCCCCCCGCTCCACTCAGGAACACAGCAGCAGAAAGCACCCCCGGGTCCAGCAGCAGCTGCCCCTGGAGCCGCAGCAAACCCCCGGACACACAAACTAAGGTTACTTTTCTTGCTCCGGGCCTGTAATGGCGCCCGTGTTTCTCTCACCCGGGCCGGGCCCTCTCATGCACTTCATACCAGCCCGTTGGGAAAGTACATCATTGAGGGGAGACCCGCTCCCTAGGTAATGGATCAGCCTTGGGTTTGGGGGGCGTTTGTGGGAGATGTTTTTCCCAAGGTGCCCATCCTACAGGACGTCACCTTCACCCTAGGGGACTGGCAGGTTACTTGCCGCCGTGCTTAGAGGGCCGGGGGCCCTGGCGCAGTATGGGAAGGTGGGTCCCCTCTCTGACGAAATTAAGGATCTTGAGGAGATCCGCAGTACCCTGAGGGCCCGGGGACGGCAGTGACATCGAGAAGGTCTCGTGGACCCCCCCCCCCCCCCGAAACCTGCCCTGCTCCACCACGGGTAGGTGGATCCGTCTCAAGGTGACAGGTTCCTTACCATCAAGGGTGTGCATCGGCCAGCTGGTGTTCTGGCCACAGCCCTACCTCTCCCGATCCTCCGTTGCCCTGCCTGTCTAAAGGTTGGCCACTCCGTCAACACCTGCCGATTTCCCCGTGCCTGCGGCCGCTGCAGCGGCCCCCATCCGAGCCAAGGGGCGGAAGTTGCCTGTGGGCAGGCCTTTCCGCTGTTTTCAGTGTGGGGGGGCATCATGGCCCCCAGGTCTGCCCACTGCCCTTTCAACCAGGAGGCCCAACAACTGTACGGCAGGCTGGTCCAGGAAGAGATGCCCCTTTCCCGATATCCACAGTCGTCTGCCCGGGTTCTCCCACTCCAGAAATTCCGGCCACCTCCTCCATCACGACCTCCCACTATGCCATCCCCTATGGCCGCATCGCCACCCAGGGCCGTCCACCCCGATGTCGCTTATTTCCCCGTTGCCACGGGGAAAAAGGTACACTGTCTTACAGGACCTAACGGAGGATGATGACCCTCCCCGGGACCCTCTTCCCCTTTTTCCTCCTTTCCTCGCGGCCCGTTCCCCGAGACCCAGACGCTATTGTACGATCGCCCCGCCAGCCGGCTGCACCCATGGCGCCTGCTGGGGTTTTATATTCTCCTGCCTCCCCTGGGGGCCCCACCCACTTTTACGACAGAGGCGGACGTCCCCACCCCGCCGTCCTTCCTCTCTCGGGACGGTGGCCGTGGGCCCGCCTCCTCTGCCTCCCTGCTGCTTCTCGGCCCCCAAAGCCCCTTCCCCGGGCCACCCCCACCGCCCAACACGCCTCACTTGCGACCCCCTCCGCATCCTGTTCCGTCCACAACAAGACACAACGTCATGCCCCCAGATTTTCACCCTTCTCATGGAAGGGTTACCCGCCTTTACCAACAGGGTTCGTCAGTCCCTGCCATACTAGCCAGTCTTTGGCCAGCACTCTCCTCCGTCCTCAACGTTTTTTCCCCCAATGCTTTGGCCTCTCCCTTCTCTGTGGAATGCCCGTTTCCCTGCTCAGGAAGATCCCCTAGTTCAAGACCTACTTGACTTGGGGGAAACTTCACCTGCGGTGGTTTTGGGGTTTTGTGAGACGTGGCTCTTCCCCCACCTTTTCCCTCACCTAACCGGCTACAACATCATCCGGAATGACAGATCCCAGGGGCGTGGAGGTGGCGTCCTCCTTGCAATTCACGACTCCCTTACCATTCCCCCCCTTTCCCTCCCACAGTGGCAGCACGACCACCTCGAAAATGGTCGCAGCCAGGGTTTCTATTGCAATAGGGTGGGTTTTTCCGTAGCGGTCTGCTATAACGCTGATGGTGGGTACCGGGGGGAAATGATCCACTACTTTTCCCTCCTTCCTCCACCTGTTGTCATCATGGGTACTTTAAATGCCCATCACAGGTGCTGGGATTCCCGACCTGCCTCTCCACCTCACCAACACCTCCGGGAGGGGGCTCTTTCAGCTCATCCTTGACTCGCCTCGCTGTCCCTTCTTTCACCCCGGGTCTGCCTACCCGTTACCATCCCCACACGGGTGATACTTCTGTATTGGACCTATTCCTTGGGACCCAGCCTTCAGTTTCCATGATCGTCACCACTGGCCCTTACATGGGGAGTGGGCCACCTTCCCCCTCCTCGCCTCCTTCCCCGCCGTCACTGCCAGGCCTCACCCCGGTTGCCTGCCTCGCTGGAAAAATCACGCCTTCCGGCTGGCCCCTCTTCGGCGGCACTCCACGACCCCCGGATCTCTCCTCCCTTCCCCTGGAGGACGCCGCTGCCTCCCTTTCCACAATTCCTGGAGGACGCGGGAAAGGCTGCCTTCCATCTCTCGACACGTCGCGCCCCTCGCCGTCCGGGCAAAACTTTGGTGGAAAAGACGACTGCGCCCAGGCAGTCAAGGCCCGTAGGAGGGCATGGAACCTATGGCGTCGAAGGCCCACACTACAGCTTGGGGCTGACTATCATAGACTCGATGCCATGTGTGGGCCCGGACCATCCTCCCTGCCCAGAGGAAGGCGTGGGCCCCCCCACTGCGCTTCTCTCTCTCCATCCTCCTCCACAAGCGTACGTGGGATTTTTTCCACTCCATGGAGGGCAAAAAACACGCCTCTCCCTGCCCCTGAAGGATGGTGGCCAACCTCCTCCTAGATGACCCGCAGAAGGCTGCATTGCTTGCCGCACACTACCAGGACAAGATTGGTCCCCCCCGGTGTCCTCTCGCGTCATCCCTTAACATCAATGCGGCGATAAATACTGCTGTTGCCTCCCCTGGCATCCCGGCACTCACCAGTCCTTTCACGACTGATGAGATGGACCGGGCCTTGTCCACCTTAAGACCGGGGAAAACTGCGGGCCGGGACAACGTGCCGTATGAGTTCCTGCTTCACATGACACCTCCCTTGAAGTCCACGGCACTCTCCCTCTTCAACACCAGTTGGCTCCGGGGCGTCTTTCCTACGTACTGGAAATCCTCCACCCTGCTACCTATACCCAAACCCGGGAAGGACCCCACACTCCCGTCCACATACCGCCCTATCGCTCTCCTCTCCTGCGTGGGTAAGCTCCTGGAGCGACTGGTGGCCACTCGCCTATCCTGGTGGCTGGAGGATGGCCATCTCCTGAGAGAGGTGCAGTGTGGCTTCAGGCCCCGCAGGAGCACCCTAGATGTCCTGGCGCAGCTGGAGTATCACATCTGTGACACTTACCGGGGTAGGGAGGTCATGACCTCCCTCTTTGTAGATCTAGAGGGAGCATTTGACTCTGCGTCCCACGAAGGCATCCTCCGTAAGTTGGCTTCCATGGGAATCACGGGACCCACCCTCGCCTGGCTCCGGTCATTCATGTCAGGCCGGTCTTTTCAGGTTGCGGTTGGTGCCTCCACCTCTCCTTTCCGTCCAATGCAGAGAGGAGTGCCGCAGGGTTCCATCCTCAGCCCTTTGCTGTTCAATGTCCTCTTCTCAGACCTCCACATTCCTCCCCACTCTCACCTTCTTATCTATGCAGACGACATTACCATCATCAGCAGAGCCAACACTCAGGCTCAGGTACAGCTATGCTTGCAGGAGGCAGCTGATACATTAACTGACTGGGTGAGGACATGGGGTCTCTCAATTAATGCTCCCAAAAGCTCCCTTATGTGCTTCACACTCAAGCCTGTCCGCTCTCCACCCACTGTCACCCTTAGTGGCTCCCCGGTGCCTTACACCAGGTCCCACACCTTCCTCGGTATGCGGCTGTGTGATGCCAGGGTTTTTCACTGTACTGGTATCTGGTTTTTGAATGATATTAATTGAGATAATTCTCCATTGACGAATAAATTCTCCTCGTCACAACTGAATTGGGATGAACTTAGGGTTTAGTAAGGGGAAATGCTGCCACCAGTCCAGGCGAGTAGTCCTATGGTTTACTCCCTGAACACGATTTACTATATAAGAATTTTTTGTAGTCGTGGGGGGTACTTATTATTACACCGAGTAAGGCTGAAACTCTTTTTGAGACGTGGGGAAATATTTCCATAACAAGGGAATAGTCACCCGGGTTTTTTTTGCAAGAAACACAAGAAGCTATACTTTAACATCATCCGGTTTATTCACCACGAAAAGTTATTTCTCTTGTTTGAGAACTTAGGTACATGTATAACTCTAATTTGGCGAAGGAAAGCTCTAAAGAGCATACCTACCTCCTGAATTATATTCTTGGAACTACCATCTATGTCCATACAAACTGAGCACTATAGTATACGGATTATAGGGGAGAGAAATGTAAGAGTAATGG
>JACEEZ010019025.1:183893-194006 GCA_016584305.1 Chionoecetes opilio | reverse complement strand
TTTTTACCCAAAAACCCGTATGTGACTACAAGCAAGTATACGGCATTATTTTTATGTGCTCTATAATCACCCGTATGTGACTATATAGCATATCGGCATTATTTTTATGTGCTCTAATAATCACCGTATGTGACTACTACAGCAAGTATACGGCATTATTTTTATGTGCTCTGAATAATCACCCTTATGTGACTATAACAAGCAAGTATACGGCATTATTTTTATGTGCTCTAATAATCACCCGTATGTGACTATACTAGCAAGAAATACGGCATTATTTTATGTGCTTTTATAATCACCCGTATGTGACTATATACAAGCAAGTATACGGCATTATTTGCATGTGCTCTGATAATCACCCGTATGTGACTATATACAAGCAGTATACGGCATTATTTTTATGTGCTCTAATAATCACCCGTATGTGATACTACAACAGTATAACGGCATTATTTTATGTGCTCTAATAATCACCTGTATGTGTCTATATCAAGCAAGTATACGGCATTATTTTGTATGTACTCTAATAATCACCCGTATGTGACTATATACAAGCAAGTATACGGCATTATTTTTATGTGCTCTAATAATCACCCGTATGTGACTACAAGCAAGTATACGGCATTATTTTTATGTGCTCTAATAATCACTCGTATGTGACTACAAGCAAGTATACGGCATTATTTTTATGTGCTCTAATAATCACCCGTATGTGACTATATACAAGCAAGTATACGGCATTATTTTTTTGTGCTTCTAATAATCACCCGTATGTGACTACAAGCAAGTATACGGCATTATTTTTATGTGCTTTAATAATCACCCTTATGTGACTACAAAGCAAGTATACGGCATTATTTTTATGTGCTCTAATAATCACCCGTATGTGACTACTACAAGCCAAGTATACGGCATTATTTTTATGTACTCTGATAATCACCCGTATGTGACTACTACAAGCAAGTATACGGCATTATTTTTATGTGCTCTAATAATCACCCTATGTGACTACTACAAGCAAGTATACGGCATTATTTTTATGTGCTCTGATAATCACCCGTATGTGACTACTACAAGCAAGTATAACGGCATTATTTTTATGTACTCTAATAATCACCCGTATGTGACTACAAGCAAGTATACGGCATTATTTGTTATGTGCTCTAATAATCACCCGGTATGTGACTACAAGCAAGTATACGGCATTATTTTTTATGTGCTCTAATAATCACCCGTATGTGACTACTAAGCAATATAACGGCATTATTTTTATGTGCTCTATAATCACCCATATGTGACTACTACAAGCAAGTATACGGCATTATTTTTATGTGCTCTAATAATCACCCGTATGTGACTACTACAAGCAAGTATACGGCATTTTTTTACGAACTCAAAATTATTTCCCGAGTTTTTCCCATTTCTTTTTTAAATCTATGCTTTTCCAGCTAGGTAAATACACACATACATACACACACACACACACACCTACACACACACACACACACAAACACCCCTACACCAAACCCACAAACACACCCCACAACCCACACACCCAAAAACACCACACACACCCCCCCCACACACACCACACCAACACCACCCCACACACCCCACAAAACCTAACACACAACAAAACCACACACACACACCTATACACCACCCACACCTCCCACACACACAACCACACACACACCTACACACAACACACACACACCTACACCACACCCCACCTACACCTACCCACACACCACACCCACACCTAAAACCACACACACACCCACACCTACACACACACCCACACCTACCCACACACCACCCACCACACCCCTAACCCCACACCTACCCTACCCCTACACACACACACACCACACACCCACAACCAAACCTTTCTCTAGCTCGTTCAGCCAATATCAGACAAAGGATGAATGATAAAATGAGCAATGGAACGGGGCCCATACCAGTGTAGCTCAGGCCCTGTAAAATAAAACTGATAATATCGCTTTCTCTAGCTCTGTTCTCATTCCCCCTTGCGTGTGTGTGTGTTCAGGGGAGCCCCCCACACCAAAACTATACACCACACCTTAACCCCCACCCACACAACACAATTTAAACCTAAACACACCCCCACACACAGTAAGGTGAGAACAAAGAACTACTTGTAACCAGTTTTCCCTTTTTCCCTTTTTTAAAATTACGTTTTCCACTAGGAAATACACACCACACCCCTCACACACACACCTACAAACACACCTCACCCACCCCCCAAACAAACAACAGTAAGGTGATAAACACTAAGAACTACTTGTAACCATTTTTCCCTATTTCCTTTTTAAATCTCGTTTTTCCCAGCTAGTAAATACACACACACACCCTACACACACACACACACACACACACTCACACACACACACACACCTAAAGAAAGACGGATAAATGTAGAAAAGGGAGATGGGTCCCACCGAAGTTGCTCAGGCCCGTAAAACACAACTCGTAAAAAACTAGGAAAATACACCTTTCTCTAGCCTGTTCTCATTCTCCCTCTCCTTGTTGTGCGTGGGGGGCCCGAAAAAATACCACACACACACCTCACACACACCCTAACACTACACACCCCTACTACACATACAACCCACACGCACGAAAAAATGCAAAAAAATATTCAGATTTCAAAGGCAAGCTGGATAATATAGATTGGAGGGGGAATACGAGCATAGAGAGCTCTTTTCTGTATGTTACAACTAGGTAAATAAACAGGTAATACCACACCCACACACACATACCCACAACACCTACACAACACACCTAAAACACACACCCCACACCACAAACCCTACACCTATTATCAGCTCTGTTCTCTTTTCTCCCTCCCCCCTGTGTGGTAGGGGGGCGGGCAGATAAATACACACACACCACACACACCTACACCCCAACACCTACACACACACACACCTACACACACCACACACCTACACCTATTTCAGCTCTTTCTCTTTCCCTCTCCCGTGTGTGTGCGGGGCGGGCAAAAAATACACACACACCACACACACCTACCACACACACACGCACCCACCACCACAACAACACACACACCTACCCCTATTATCAGCTCGTTTCTCATTCTCCCCTCCCCCTGTGTTGTAGCGGGGCGGGCAGTCCACCTCTAAACGCCTTGGCCCCCCGCATGCCCCGGGGGGGGTTGGTGGGGACGGGACATCCTGGTAAAGGGGTCCCCGGGCCAATCGAGCTGAATGCACTGGGGGGTATGTGCCCCAAAGACGACTTTTCGTGCCCCCATCACCGTGGTGGAGCATCCACCTTCAGGGGTAAGGGTGCTTTACTACACACACACACACACAACACTCTCTCCTCCTCTCTCTCTCCTCTCTCTCTCTTCTCTTCTTCTCTCTCTCCTCTCTCTCTCTCAATTTCAACCCTCTTCTCTCAACTATTTATCTCTCTCTCTCTATTTTAACCCCTTCTAAATATTTGCCTCGTTAAAAAAATAAACTATAAGTGTCTTTATTACATCTCTCTCTCTCTCTCTCTCTCTCTCTCAATTTCAACCCTCTCTCTCTCTCTCTCTCTCTCTCAACCCTTCTAAATTTTTGCCTTGTTAAAAACATCCAAGAGAAAGTGAGATTTAGTCGGCTACTGGGTTGACTGATGATTTTTTATAGCAAAGGAAAGATCTGGGTCTTTATTGCCTATCTCTCTCTCTATCTGTTTTAACCCCTTCTAAATTTTCGCCTCGTTAAAAAAATAGACTATATCAATGTGTCCACAACGTAGTCATGCGTTCTCTCTCTCTCTCTCTCTCTCTCTCTCTCTCTCTCTCTCTCTCTATTTTGACCCCTTCACGCCCAGATCTTTCCTTTGCTATTCAAAAATTGTCTGTTGTCGAGCCATAAAATTACGAAAAGTCACTGAATATACCAAATTAGTTAGTGGACAAGGGTACTAAACAGGTCATAGCTATAAAAACATTGCTTATATTCACTAAAAATTGTCTAATGGTACCCAAATTACAATGGAAATTACGTTCTGGGTCTCAAGGGGTTAATGACCTTGGGATATTTTGTCTATCTTGGGATTTTTGAGGGGCAGTCTCAGTGCATTTTTTAGGCCAATCTTACTGGGCGACATTCTTTGGATAGCCAGACAGGTCAAGGCCTACCTGTTAAAATATAGTTTTTTTGGATACATCAACTTCACCCTTTTGCATGTTGTGTCTAAATAAAGATCCTATGCAGTAATAAGAGTGCACTTCTGGATCTAACACACACAGATAAGATGAACCATTGTATCCAGGAAGGATTTTATGAACAAATATCTTGTCGCCCAGTAGCTTAAAAATGTTCTTACTGGGCGACAGTTTTCCATCACTGGGAAACATTTTGGTCGCCCAGTTAGTATGTTGAAAAATGCACTGGGAAGTCTTGGGATTTTTGCTGGGGCAGTCTTGGTATTTCTGAACATTTAGAGTGGTCACCCTGCCCCCGCACCCCCAGGCTCGGCTACGCATGGACGTGAGGACGACTAATGGGGAGCGCCGCGCCCGTGTCCAGGAGCTGCTCAAGGAGTTGGGGCTGAGCAGGGTGCAGCACTCCCGCATCGGATCCCCGGAGTCTGAAAAGTCTCTCTCGGGCGGGGAGAGAAAGAGATTGGCCTTCGCTACCGAGGTGTGTGTGTGTGTGTGTGTGTGTGTGTGTGTGTGTGTGTGTGTGTGTGTTTATTTATCTCATTGTAACATACAGGGCCTGAGTTATAGCTACTAGTGTGGTCCTGTCCCCGTATCTCTCTCTCTCTCTCTCTCTCTCTCTCTCTCTCTCTCTCTATATATATATATATATATATATATATATTTAGGGTGGTCTTTGTATTTAATGTAAATTTAATTTTGAGAAACTTTATGTTCCTAACCCGGATATATGTTCTATGTTATGAAAATACTATGTGAGTAAATTTTCAGCCGAATCGGTTCACGAAAAGATGTTGCACCCGCCTCCTCCAATTTCACCCTGGCCCTGGCTCCAGGTCCCCCCTCAGTTGAGGTATTAGCCGCTCGAAGGCGGGGGTATCTGTGCTTGCCGGGCTCCTCACTGTGGCCTGGTGTGGGCCAGGGTGCGCTTTCCGCGGGTCCGGGAAGGCCTTCCGGTGGTCCGCCACCACTTGAAGGAGGAACTGAAGCTGCTCCTCATCCTTTGTGAGGGATCCGTTGAACTCTTGGATGAGCGCAACTCCTCTTTCCGCGTGGTCATTCACCACAGCGAGGTTCCGGACGATCTGAGAGGACCGCTGGAACCCCTCGTCCATCTGCCACGAGTCCGGTGGCAGATCGAGGAAGGCCTCATCCAGGTGTAGCTTCCGGAAGAAGTGGAGAGTACGTCCACTGACGAAGTCTTCCAGGTGGAGATCTCGGACCGACTTCTTTGGAAGCGTGACTCTTTTCGGAGCCGTGTCCTCTTCCGTCAAATTCCTCTCGTCGTAGGGCCGTAACCATGGCGTTTTTTGGTCTCGCAGGACACGTCGGAGTCGAAGAAGGACGGCCCAACACTTCTTCTGACACGTACCACAGATGGCTTGACAGTTTCGACAGCGCGACGTCTCCGATCTCAGGGTCGATCTTGTCGTAGGTGCCGAGGGCCTTGATGAGTTCGAGGTCGAGTCGAGGGGCTTGAACCGAGAAAGAAGCCTCAATCCAGGCCTTTGCGTAGACTCGGACGACGAAGAGGCACAACCGCTGGAGTCCACGCTCCTCCTTCTTCGTCAAGCGGAACTGGCCCCGGAACATCCAAATCTTGAAGGAGTAGAGGACTTTTGACATCCATCTGGCCTGGTGCATTGCTCCAGGAGCAAGGAATCGAATTCCACCGGGAGGGGCACCACCGAGGAAAATGATGACAAGTTTGACCAATTCCCGGTAGTCATCGCGAAGGTCCTCACGCTCTTGAAGGACTTGAAGAGTCCATCGAAGAGCCTCATCCTTGACGTCCTCTAGAACAGTCGCCACTTCTCCACCATGATTCCCGTGCCGAAGTCCTCTCGGTCGATGCTCTCCCATGAGGTTTGGAAGCGTTTGAAGAGCAGATGCTCGGGCGATGAGAACACCCAAGAACACGGACGAACACCGCATGTACCACCAGCTCCAGGATATGGTGACGACAGGCGAAATGCAGCAGGTCTTTCCCCATTTTCTGTTCGATGAGGACACAGGCCCCGTTTTCTGCGGCCGGTGTTGGATGCCGTGGTGTCGAAGGACATCCCGACTACCTGATCCGCGACTCCCCATGTCTCCAGGGCCGAGACCACCGCTGCCGCCCATGCTCTCTCCCGTGCCACTGCCCAACTTGGCGACGGCGAGCAGTTGGGCGCCTCCAATCCCGGAAATGATGATCGGGAGACGGTCCACATGTTCTTTCGTGGTCAGGTCCATCACGAGCTTGCCATCCCAGTGGACACCAGCGGAGTTCCTGACCGAAACTCCTCTCTGATCTTTGAGGCCATGGCCGCACGATGTTTCAAGCGTTGGCGTCGGATGGATGAGCGGTTTGATGTTGAGCTCTTCGACGTTCTGGCCTAGGCAACGTGCGGCTTCAGTCAGCACGTATGTCGCGGAACGATCGGTCAGCTTGGTTCGATCCAGCGTGGCCGCCAGTGCTGGAGAGACGATGTTCTTCGTGGCCCGTTTCGCCCGCTTCGCAGGACTCGCTCCTCCAACTGCTCCGTATTCTTCATCTGAGACAACAGCTGAAGTGTTGGAGCTGGACGACGGCGAGGGCTCGAGCTGCGCCACAGATGAGGAAGCGGCAGCCTCTTCTTGTTTGCGGGCGGAGAAAGCAGCGGCCTTTTCCAAGCGAAGAGATTGCCCTCGTCTCCTGAGCAGCAAGGACGGAATCGACGCCGCCCATCCTTCCTCGACGTCCTGGCTCCCGTTGGGCGAGGAGGAACTCTTTGTCCTCCTGTTGGTCATCATGGTCAGCGCATTCCCGTGTGCCACGTCGAAAGAGGTTGTCGAGAAGTACTCAAAATCCTTTTCTTTCGAGATTTGAGCCTCCGATCGCCGATAGCGACCTTTCTTGAGGAGCTCGTACTCCCGATGGAGCTTCTCAATCTTGGTGACAATGTTGTCTTTTCGGATCATTGGGATCCGCGCCATATCCCAAAACTGAGCCACCATGGGGTCACGGCCAGCGTGACATCGCGGAGAGTCATCTTTTTGAGCTGTAGACGGTGGAGAACGACCCCGAGAACCTCTCTGTTGGAAGGGAGTTTGGAGCCAATTACCTCCGTTTGGGGAACCACAAGAAAAATCTTTGCTCCTAGTCGCCATATCAAACTGAAAAAAAGGAGAATATGTTCAGAACTTAATTTGTGACAAGTAGAATCGAATTCGGAAGGAAAATATTGTGAAAATAGGAGGAGGAAATGGAGTATGTTCCAATAACACCATGACCAGTCGAACGAGTCACAGAGGGAAAACTTCGGGTCATGTGTGCAACATCTTCCTACGAGCCGAATTCCATAAAAAAAATTCAGGGTGATTTCCACTTGAATGGTAACAAATTCCGGGTTAGGAACAAAACAATTCCAACTTTTGTTTTTAAGGACCACCCTAATATATATTATTATATAATATATATATATATATATATATATATATATATATATATATATATATATATGTGTGTGTGTGTGTGTGTGTGTGTGTGTGTGTGTGTGTGTGTGTACTGGCCGCAGATCCTGACCGACCCCCCCTTGCTGTTCTGTGATGAGTCTCCGTATGTATGTATGTATGTATGTATGTATGTATCTATCTATCTATCTATCTATCTATCTATCTATCTATCCCTCCCTCCCTCCCTCCATCCATCTATCTATCTATCTATCTATCTATCTATCTATCAATCAATCTATCTATATGTGTGTGTGTGTGTGTGTGTGTGTGTGTACCGCAGATCCTGACCGACCCCCCCTTGCTGTTCTGTGACGAGTATCCATATCTATCTATCTATCTATCTATCCCTCCCTCCCTCCCTCCCTCCATCCATCCATCCATCCATCCATCAATCAATCTATCTATATATATGTGTGTGTGTGTGTGTGTACTGCCCGCAGATCCTGACCGACCCGCCCTTGCTGTTTTGCGATGAACCGACCACCGGTCTGGACGCATTCAACGCGCGTAAGCTGGTGCGCATGATGAAGGAGATGGCAGCGCGTGGCAAGACCATCCTGTGCACCATCCACCAGCCCTCCACCGACGTGTTCCTCATGTTTGACAAGCTGCTGCTGCTGGCTGAGGGGCGCCTGGCCTACATGGGATCCTCTAATGGGGCCCTGGAGTTTCTAGATGGGTGAGGCTGTTTGCATGCCTTTCTTCTCCTTGATTTAGAACATAAGGAAGCTTCAAGAGGCTGGGAGTAATAGGAACTACCACATGTAGGTCTCTCAGCCTCTTGTAGCTTCCTTATTTTCTTATGTTCTTATGTTCGTATGTCTCGCAGCCTCTTGTAGCTTCCTTATTTTCTTATGTTCTTATGTCTCATGGCCTCGTGTAGCTTCCTTATTTTCTTATGTTCTTATGTCTCCCAGCCTCTTGTAGCTTCCTTATTTTCTTACGTTCTTATGTCTCTCAGCCTCTTGTAGCTTCCTTATTTTCTTATGTTCTTATGTCTCATGGCCTCGTGTAGCTTCCTTATTTTCTTATGTTCTTATGTCTCGCGACCTCTTGTAGCTTCCTTATTTTCTTACGTTCTTATGTCTCCTAGCCTCTTGTAGCTTCCATATTTTCTTATGTTCTTATGTAAGCCTCTCACGGCCTCTTGTAGCTTCCTTATTTTCTTATGTTCTTATGTCTCGCGGCCTCTTGTAGCTTCCTTATTTTCTTATGTTCTTATGTCTCGCGGCCTCTTGTAGCTTCCTTATTTTCTTATGTTCTTATGTCTCCCAGCCTCTTGTAGCTTCCTTATTTTCTCATGTTCTTATGTCTCACGGCCTCTTGCAGCTTCCTTATTTTCTTATGTTCTTATGTCTCACGGCCTCTTGTAGCTTCCTTATTTTCTTATGTTCTTATGTCTCATGGCCTCGTGTAGCTTCCTTATTTTCTTATGTTCTTATGTCTCATGGCCTCGTGTAGCTTCCTTATTTTCTTATGTTCTTATGTCTCTCAGCCTCTTGTAGCTTCCTTATTTTCTTATGTTCTTATGTCTCATGGCCTCTTGTAGCTTCCTTATTTTCTTATGTTCTTATGTCTCTCAGCCTCTTGTAGCTTCCTTATTTTCTTATGTTCTTATGTCTCGCGGCCTCGTGTAGCTTCTTTATTTTCTTATGTTCTTATGTCTGCCAGCCTCTTGTAGCTTCCTTATTTTCTCATGTTCTTATGTCTCGCAGCCTCTTGTAGCTTCCATATTTTCTTATGTTCATATGTCTCGCGGCCTCTTGTAGCTTCCTTATTTTCTTATGTTCTTATGTCTCCCAGCCTCTTGTAGCTTCCATATTTTCTCATGTTCTTATGTCTCGCAGCCTCTTGTAGCTTCCTTATTTTCTTATGTTCTTATGTCTCCCAGCCTCTTGTAGCTTCCTTATTTTCTCATGTTCTTATGTCTCGCAGCCTCTTGTAGCTTCCTTATTTTCTTATGTTCTTATGTCTCCCAGCCTCTTGTAGCTTCCTTATTTTCTCATGTTCTTATGTCTCGCAGCCTCTTGTAGCTTCCTTATTTTCTCATGTTCTTATGTAAGCCTCTCGCGGCCTCTTGTAGCTCCTGATTTTCTTATGTTCTTATGTCTCATGGCCTCGTGTAGCTTCCTTATTTTTTATGTTCTTATGTCTCTCAGCCTCTTGTAGCTTCCTTATTTTCTTATGTTCTTATGTCTCCCAGCTTCTTGTAGCTTCCTTATTTTCTTATGTTCTTATGTCTCCCAGCCTCTTGTAGCTTCCTTATTTTCTTATGCAAACCTCTCGCGGCCTCTTGTAGCTTCCTTATTTTCTTATGTTCTTATGTAAGCCTCTCGCGGCCTCTTGTAGCTTCCTTATTTTCTTATGTTCTTATGTAAACCTCTCGCAGCCTCTTGTAGCTTCCATATTTTCTTATAAGAACATAAGAAAATAAG
>JACEEZ010019025.1:173893-178893 GCA_016584305.1 Chionoecetes opilio | reverse complement strand
CTCTCTCTCTCTCTCATTCTCTCATCTAAATGGCTTGTATGACTGTAGGATTGATTATATGAACACTATTGTATTACCCCAACCCAAATAAAACTATCAGTATCAAGTGTCAATCTCTCTCTCTCTCTCATTGCAGCAAGGACTCCATCGTACAAATCATCAAGCAGATTCGTAAGTGTTTCCGTTACTTTTTATGATGATTGTAAAGTAAAGTTCAATATCATATATATAATTTATAAATAGTGCCATTTTTAGCCTTTTTGGGGCCTATGCGAAATGGTGTTTGGTGGGGGGTCTACTTTGTGAAACTATGGCTGGGGATTCTAAGCCCTCTAAGATGGTCCGGGGGCACGCCTTTAATATTTAAATACATCAATCTGGGGCACTTTAATGGGGGAAAGACTAGATTATAAAAATAAAGCAAATAATTAGGGGCCCCTTGGGGCTTCGGGGGCCCTTGTACAACCAAGTAGTTCACATATACAGTAAAACCCCTAATTCGGACTCATTGGGCCCAAGAGTGGTCCGAGTAAGCAAGGATCCGAATAATGGGGATATTTAGATATGTAAAAAAAAAAAATTCGACCTTAAAAAAAAAAAAAAAAAAAGAAAAAAAAAAGGAGGAGGCGAGTAATGTCAAAGTCCGGAATAATGAGTTGGGCCGAATACGAGAGGTTTTACTATAGTAAGAAACGGCCCTGTGTGTATCTATCTATCTATCCTATATACACACAACCCTCGTTTTTCTTACCGCGACTAATAGGGGGAGCACTGGTACGGAGAACCGCAAACGTCTGGCAATCGCAACAGTCCGAGGACATTAATCACCCCGGACGTTTATCCTACTCTCAGAATAGTATTTACTAAGTCCAGTCAACAGCCATATATCAACTACCCCGCTAGGATTTTTAGTCACTTTGTTGTATGTTTATTAGGGCTGCCCGCAGATCCCTTGAGGCGCAACAATAGGAGCCCTGGCTGAATGTCTTATGATGCTATCACAGGACACATGTAGTTGACCTGTCTTACCTCAGGATAGGCACAGGTGAGGCCCGGATGAACAGCGTGTGTGCGGAGGGTGAGTGTGTCTTGTGAGAACGTCTGTTGTCGTAGTACCCAAATGATAAACAATACGAACCGCCTGAAGCATGCCTGTACACATAGGCCGGGACGATGGCGCGGCGGGACACTGAACCAGGGGTGACAGGTGGAGACGCTCGGACCGCCTGACAACTTTGTCAATTTACGGATGTTGACCATGGCATTAAGTCCGCGGACTCGACATATCCCCCGCGACCTCGCCGATTTTAGACCGGCAAATCCGAATCATCCGGGAAATGGAGCGTCCGGGACGGAAGCAAAACGGGAGGGTCCGTGTGTACATAATTTTTTTTTCGATGAGAGCCGAGCGTTATGCGGAACAATTTTAGTTGCTCTTTATTTAGCGGAGAAGCTGGTTAGCTGGCTTCGAAGTGGCGTTTCCCTCGGTCGACCGGATAGTTTGATATCCCAAAGAATAACCAAATCATTAATAGCCACCGATCTGACGTGGCCTAAGCAACACCCACATAGAGTTACCATGACCCATCAACTCTACCTTGGATTCGCGAGAGTATGCCTATATGCTGGCATCGCGAGGACACAGGGGTAATCGGGGCATGCAGCCTCCTAATCACATGGCGTCACTATAAGAATCCTAGCCATTGCGCCACCACGCGAGCGAGAACGCAACCATCCCAGCCCTCAAAGTGACAACCTCCAGAGGCTACCATACCCAGACCACGGATCACCCACTGCCTACAGGCTCTATAAAAAACAGGCACCCAACTCTCTCCCTCTCTCAAAAAAAAAAAAAAAAACCTAGGCTTTGCCTGTGAAGGAATGAGCATCCTGGGTGAAAAACCCATGCCACAACTTAAGATGAGTGAACGCCAACATAGAATTATGAAGTGTCCTGTCAATGGAACGTCTTACCCTCATAAGACATCATGCGCAAAATACTAGACGCTAGGTAACCCGATCGGGTCGCCAAGCGATAAGATAGATCTACGAAAAAACCAAAACCCCTAGCAGCGAGCTGCTCACCCCCCAGTGCCAGCCGATGCCCAGATATAAAGTACGGCAGGAGTAGTCACCCCAGTGCCAGCCAGACGTAGTATACTAACGTAGGCAGAGCGAGTAACTAGTAGTCACCCCCCAGTGCCAGCACGTAGATCTACGTTAAGGGCAGGCAGAGTGCTATCACCCCCAGCTGACACGATTGCCAGATCTACGTAGGCAGGGAGGTCACCCGAGTGCCAGCCACGCTAAGATCTACGTAGGCACCGAGGAGTGATCACCCCAGCTGCCCAGCGGACCGTAAAGATCTACGTAGGCAGGTAGTGTCACCCCAGTGCAGCGCACGATGCTCAGATCTACTGGTAAGGCAGGGAGTGTCACCCCCAGAGACCCACTGCCAGCGACGTGGATACTACGTAAGGCCATGCGGGTGTCACCCCCAAGAGTAGCCAGAAACTTAGCCCAAGAGCTAACGTAGGCCAGTTTTTTGCTTGCACCCCCAGTGCCTAGTGCCATGCGACGTCAGATCTACGTAGGCAGGGAAGTGTCACCCCCCGTGCCCCCAAGGACGATGCCAGAATATACGTAGGCAATGGGAGTAATGTGTCCCCACCCCAAGCTGCCAGCGTACGTAGATCTCCGTCGCGCCAGGGAGTGTCACCCCCAGTAGCCAGAAGACGCTAGATACGTAGGCTCGCAGGCGTGTCCCACCCCCAAGTTCACAGCCCCCAGCCGACAGCCTAGATCTACTTGTCCAGGCAGGGAGTGTCACACACTCAGTGCCAGCCCCCGACGTAGATACTACGTCGCCAGGCGTGTACACCCACAGGCATCGACGTAAGATATACTGCTAGGCAGCGGAGCTGCTCACCCCCAGTGCCAGCGATGCCAGATTACGTAGGCATGGGTCAGTGGTCACCCCCAAGTGCCGTCAGCGAAGTAGATCATACGTCGAGCAGGGCGTGTACACCCACCTAGTGCCAGAGATAAGACAGATTACGTAGGCAGGAGTGTACACCCCAGTGCCCAGAGACGAGAGATCTAACGATAGGCAGGCGAGCTAACGTCACCCCAGCTGCAGAGACGTAGATCTACGTAATAGGCAGCGGAGTGTCACCCCCAGTAGCCACGCGACGTAAGATCTAAGTAAAGGCAGGGAGTGTCACCCCCAGTGACTAAGCGCACGTAGATGCTACGTATGGCCAGGGGAGTAGTCACCGACAGTGCCAGCGACGTAGATCTAACGTCGCGAAAAGGCGAGTGTCACCCCCATGTCGCCAGCTGAGTAGAGCTAACGTCCTGGCAGGCGTGTCCACCCCAGCCACCTCGCCAGCGAGCGTAAGATACTACGTCGAGCAGGAGGGGAGTGCTCACCACCAGGCCAGGACGCATAGATCTACAGTCAGCCAGGGCGTGTCACCCCAGTGCCAGCCGACGTAGATTACGTAGGCACACCCCGCCCCCGCGTTTTTTTTTGAGTGTACCCAGTAGCCAGCGACGTAGATCTAGTCAGCAGACGGCTGATAGTCACCCCCAGTGCCAGCGACTGCCTAGATACTCGTTAAGGCAGCGCAGTGTCCACCCCCAGCTGCCACGCGGACCGTAGATCTACGTCTGATGGCATCCAGGAGCCGTGTCACCCCCAGTAGACAGCGATGACCAGATCTACTGTAGGCAGGGAGTGTCACCCCCAGTGCCTTAGCGACGTAGATCTACGTACGGCAGAGGCGTCGTACACACCCCAGTTGCCAGCGAGTAGATCTATCGTAGGGCCAGGGGAGTGTCACCCTCCAGCTTAGAAGCACAGCGCATGCCAGATCTAGTAGGCAGGGAGTGTCACCCCAGTGCCAGCCGAACGTAGATCTAAACGTCGAGCAGGGAGTGTCACCCCCACAGATGACAGCGACGGTAGATACCTACGTAGGCAGAGTGGATATGTTACATCTCTTGCGAGTAAAGCACCCCCAGCTGCACAGCCGATGACCCCAGATCTATCGTCCGGCAGGGCGTGTACAAGCCCCAAGTGCCAAGCGCACAGTAGATACTAGTAGGCAGGCGAGTGTCACCACCAGCTCCTAGCCCAGCGACATAAGATCTTTATACGTCAGCAGGCGAGTGTCCATACCCCAGCTATGCCAGTGACGTAGATCTACGTCAGAGGGAGTGTACACCCTCAGTAGCCCAGCGACGCTAGATCTTATACGTCAGCAGGAGTGTCACCCCCAAGAAACCCCCCCCCCCTACTGCAGCCGACGCTAGATAACTACTGCTCAGCAGGGAGTGTCACACCCTCAGTGTCCATGTGACGTAGAAAATCATAGGTCGGCAGGCGCGTGTCACCCCTAGTAGGCAGCCGACGCTAGCATCTACGTCAGGCATAAATTAAATATTTAAATTTGGCGGCAAACTATTCACTTGCTATTTCCATTCTCCACAGTCAGGGGCCCGGATGACACATGCACACCTTGAGACGACTGTGGCCAACCGCTATAAGGTTGAAGGTTCCCAAAACTCGGCAATCCTCGGCGAACGGCTCAGCGCCGCAGTGACCCGAGTAATAAGCGAAATATTTACGACTTTAGAACCGTTATATATATTAATTAAGCCCGGGAAAAAAGAGCCATCCAACTACTTCAAAAGAGTCAATTTACTCAGAAGATAGCCTAACACATTAGTTCTTCCTTTGTCTTTTTCACTCCACCTAGTTGGTGTTACCTGGACGTTTTGGGAGCCATAATAACAATTAACCAGACCTGCTAGGAAGTACACAAAAATAACAGTGTACACAACTTTACAGATCACAACACCAATGAAACAATAACAACAAACAAATCGCGCGAGGCAGAACCAAGCGCCTCAGTGGGTCGGACACCCAGCGGCCGACCTCTGGCCAGACTACGCGCGCTCGGACGTATTTGAGCACGGTGTTCTGCCACGTGTTG
>JACEEZ010019025.1:146816-151816 GCA_016584305.1 Chionoecetes opilio | reverse complement strand
CTCGACGGATTAAAACTGGAAAAGCATAGGCAGAAGTATAGCAGAAGTTTTTAAGTGGATAAAGGGATTTAATAAGGGAGAGGTAGGAAAAGTTCTTAACCAGGGTAGAACAAGAAGTAACGGATTCAAGCTGGAAAAGCATAGATTTAAAAAAGAAATAGGGAGAAACTTGTTCACAAATAGGTTGGTAAATGATTGGAATGGACTCAGTTGTCAAGTGGCTAGTGCAGAGTCAATAGGGAGTTTTAAAATGAGGCTAGACAATTTCATGGATGGGGATGAAAGGTGGATGTAGGTAGTGTTAAGTAACAGGAACTACCACGTGTAGGTCTCGCGGCCTCTTGTAGCTTCCTTATTTTCTAATGTTCTAATGACGAGCAAGTGCCGCACAGTTAAGGGGACCAAACAAGCATCACAGTAAGGAGGGTGGCCCCCAAGGATATTGTATATTTTCTATATACTATCCTTGGTGGCCCCCCTCCATGAGGAACCCATGTGTATAATTATAGAGTGCATCATTCCAGTATCTGACCCCCCGTGTACCTATGTTTAGTTGGACATGTGTGGTTCTGCACCGTGGGATTCTTAGTTGCAAGGGTCTTCTGCCACCATCATGTGCTGTGTATTGGAAACAATTGTCAGAGTATGTGTTTAGGGAGTTAAAAACAAATATACAGGCTTGCAAGAACAATATGTCAGGTACTTTTAACAGCTTGTTGTTATGAAATAGAGGGTCAGTAGGGTCATATTTTGATCTGTAGAACATTATCCGGACTATAAACAGATGATCAATGTAGGTCTTGTAGGCTCCGCCCCAGATAGCTGCACAATATAATAAATGTGGGTATATTAATGATATATAAATTTCCTTAAGGCATGCAGTGGTAATACAATTTCTTATTTTGTAAAAAATCTCTGTTAGCCTGGACACTTTAGTACACTTACTATACTTACTGAAAGTACTAGTATGTACATAGGTCACTAATAGGGGATTTTCATCATAATTTACTATCTATGATTTGGTGATCATATGATGAGAGAGAGAGAGAGAGAGAGAGAGAGAGAGAGAGAGAGAGAGAGAGAGAGAGAGAGAGAGAGAGAGAGAGAGAGAGAGAGAGAGAGAGAGAGAGAATTAGAAACTATGGGGTGTCAGGGGGGGGGGGCAGTCAGCAGCTCAACATCATGAATCCAGTCAACGGCAACATCACCATCAGTGTTTACATACACTTGCACGAGTTGTGTTCCATGAGCGTGATCTTCCTCGTGCGTTCAACGTCATGGTAGAGTTTCACAACGACATGCTTCGGCTCGGTGGTGTCCGGTTTGCAAGTCTTGTCCGGCACACCCATCACAGCGTCGCCACAGAAGCTACACTCCTTCAGGCACCGCCGGACCGAGACCACGTGGGGGTAAAAGGTCTTGTCAGGCAGATCGTCTTGTGGTTCCAGCTGGCTCTCGATGTACACCCATGTCTCCTTGGGCTCACACTCTAGCTTTTCTAAAGCTTCACTTTGTTCCCTCAGTATGCTACGCGCATCTGAGAGACACAGGCCAACAAACAGCAGCACCAGCACCCCCAGGATTGTTGGAGTCGCTGCCATGGCTTGTTGCTACTTGCTTCCTGTCTTGAAGAGAATATAGAAATAAATTAACATCAAATTTACGAACAGCAAAAAACTTGTATTACAAAGATCATTTTCAGGAAAACCAAAGACACCCAAAAAGACAGTGGCAAACAATGAATTCTTTGATGGGCAGAACAGAGAGTTAATAAACGCACTATAGAATTAATGAGTCTAAACAAGGGTCGGACTAAACACCGCAAACCACCGCAAACTACCGCAAACCACCAGCAAACCACCCACAAACCACTGAAACTCTCTCACAATGCATGGAAATCAATAGCAAAACATTACTATCTTTCAGCAAACTATCCACAAACCACCAAAAACTACCACAAACCACTGAAACTCCCTCATAATACATGCAAATCAATAGCAAAACACATATCTTTCAGCAAACTAATCACAAACCTCCAAAAAATACCGCAAACCACCAGCAAACCGCTGAAACTCCCTCATATTACATGCAAATCAATAGCAAAACACTAATATCTTTCTGCAAACTAACCATAAATCTCCAAAAACTACCGCAGATCTCCAAAAACTACCGCAAATCTCCAAAAACTACCGCAAATCTCCAAAAACTACCGCAGATCTCCAAAAACTACCGCAGATCTCCAAAAACTACCGCAAATCTCCAAAAACTACCGCAGATCTCCAAAAACTACCGCAAATCTCCAAAAACTACCGCAAACCACCCACAAACTACCGAAACTCCCTCATATTACATGCAATTATCAATAACAAAACACCAAATCTTTCAGCAAACTAACCACAAACCATTGCAAACTACCACATTTTACATGCAAATCAATAGCAAAACACTAATATCTTTCAGCAAACTAACCACAAACCTCCCAAAACTACCACAAACCACCAAAAACTACCACAAACCACTGATCGAAACTCCCTCATATTACATGCAAATCAATAGCAAAACACTTATATCTAAAATACAACTACATGAGGCGGCCGGTGTGTGTGTGGGTCTCGTCCGGCGAACGATGCCCCGCCACTTTTTGTCGGCCGGACAGGCCGCGCCGGTGTGTGTATGGCCGGCTTAACACGAGTGTATGCAAATATTGATACAGGAGAGAGAACGTATTCTAAAATTCTAAGTAGATTCTAAAATCACGGCTTACTTACTTGAATGTATTGGAGACCGTCGTAGAGCACTTAGTGATGAGCGAGAATTTGAGCACCGTCTTATATATGGCCACGCCCCCCTTGAAACCTGTTTGGCTACTTCCTGAAGCAAACCAACTCAAGGAAAGAAAAGGGAGGGGAGGGGCGTAAATTATTGTTATATTTATTATTGTGTTTTTGTAGTAGTAGTAGTAGTGGTAGTGGTGGTAGTAGTAGTAGTAGTGGTAGTGGTAGTGGTAGTGGTAGTAGTAGTAGCAGTAGTAGTAGTAGTAGTAGTAGTAGTACCGTAGATAACAGTAAAGTCGCCAGGACAACTTTTTTTTCTGTTTACAGGGCTTGCTCCGTGTGGTGGCGTTAATAGTTACATTGCTACATCCATGATTTCAGGAAAGTTAGAAGGGGCTATCTGGAGAGTCTGTGTCATTTTGTGTCTTCATCTGTGTCATAGTAGGGCTATAAATGAACAAATTACAAAAATATCTACAAAGTGGCTACCAACAGTAGAGTCGCCATCTAGTGTTTATTTACTGAGTGTCGTACCGCTGTCGTCGTCGCCCGAAAAAAAAACGCGAAGTGAAATTTGAAACCGTCTATACTTGCAGCTACAAAGCATAAAACAACTCTGAAACAGGGTAGATTATACAGTCATGATATAAACTACTGTGTATCATCTTCAGTGGCACATAAAAATCAGTAGTGATGCTATAATTCGTAATATTTGGCGCCTGGCGACATCACTGCAGGTGGCGACTTCGCTGTTATCTACGGTAGTAGTAGTAGTTGTAATAATAGTAATAAAAATGACAGTTGTTGTTGTTGTTGTTGTTGCGACGGCATGAAATCTTAGCATGTCCACACTAGGTAGTAGTAGTAGCAAAGTATTTTTCTTTAAATATTTAGATGTCTTATATATTTTATGAAGTAGTGAGAACAATACTGTATGACAGAAAATAATGTGAACAGCATGTGTGACCCGTGGGAAAATGTGGGTTATCAGAAGTATACTTTTTCTTCAAAGTTGTGTTCTACTGTAATTTAACCCCTCGCCATTAATTGAAGAAAAAAAAAATTGTATGACCCGCCCAATATTCCAGCGCAATATTTAGTAGACAGGTAGTTATATAGTGCGTCATTTTAGTAGTCATATAGAGTCATTAGGGAGCTTTAAAAGAAGGCTAAATAAATTAATGGATGGGGATGAAAGGTTAATGTAGGTAGTGTACAGTAACAAGAAACACCTCGTGCAGGTCTCACGGCCTCTTGTAGCTTTCTTATTTTCTAATGTTCTTATGTTTTCCACGCCCGGGCAAATAGGGATAGAGACCTTATTGCCGCGCTCCCAGTTTTTGCCAACACGCCCGGACAAATAAGGGACAGGGACATTACATTGTTGACAGCGCTCCCAGTAATTCGAGAGAACTGGAACTCAAAATGCCAGGGGTCGCTGGCAGTTTTAACTCACTTTTTTGATAATAAGTTGGTCTACTGGAAAACAAAATATGGGCTTATTCCACTGCACTTAAAACACAAAAGTATAATATTAAGAACGATTTTCTTCTATATGTATATTGTATAGAAGTCTGATTCTGTAAAACATTGTATATAACCAAATAACCAAGTAGGTTATAGTTGAGGAGGCGAGGTAAATGCTACTCTATGATATTATATAGTCAATAACGAATGTTTAGAAGTTATCTATACCTAGGCAGTCATATTTTCCTGTTATTATTGTGTATCAATCAGATAGAAAGCCTGGAAGTGCAATGAGTCGACGCGTGAAGTGGCAATGTTTTGATTCAATCTCCCCGCCACAATCTCCCCGCCACCACTCCCCGCCGCGGCGTGTCGCCTCCACAATTATAACCTACATTGTCGCAGCAACAAGCCGATTTCGGCATTCTTTATTCTTCGTTTTTCCAAAGCATTGCTTATTTTATTTTGACAAGCTTTTGCCAGACGCAGCAGTACTGTCTTAGAAAACAGTGTGAACATCGCCCAAATTTAACATGCCACAATATACATGTAAAAAATATATAAGCTTTGCTACTCGAGGCGAGTAATTTGCATTAAATTGCTATTATAGAACGTTCCATCGTAATGCATGTCATCCATATAATTACCGTAGATAACAGTGAAGTCGCCAGTTCTACGTTTCTTTGTTATTTACAGACGTGTGGTGGCGTTAATAGTTACATTTGTGCATCCATGATTTCAGGACAGTTAGAAGGGTCT
>JACEEZ010019025.1:89316-139316 GCA_016584305.1 Chionoecetes opilio | reverse complement strand
GGGGAAGTTTTGGAGTATCAGTGATATGAGTGTGAGGTAAAGGGGGCCCGGGGCTGTGGGGGATAAGGGGCCGAGCTGTCCATCCCCCTGTCGTGTCAAAAAGGAAAGTGGGTGTGCAGATCCTGCCGGCGGGATGGGTTTTTTTGTGGAAAAGGCCCGAACGCCCAAAGCATTTTTTTGGGGTTTAAAAGTTCGTCGTAAAAGAGAAATATACACCCAAAATAGGTAACCAGTGAATGCTTTACAACAATAGTATTTCCCCGAAGCCTCATTCTGCTTTAACTTTGTGTTTTTTTTATGGGAAAAAACGATTTTTTTAAAAATTTAGTTTTTTAAATATTTAATTGTTTTTTCCAATTTTTCCCCCAAAAATGCAAAAACAAATAAAATGATAAACTACATTTTTTATTAAGAACTGTTTCAGTTGTTGTATTGAAGGGTAATCTGAAATGTCCCAAAGAAGTACAGAGAATTTACGGTAAATGATAGATCATTCAGCCTCACAAGAGCAGAGGATGGAGATGCGCGAGAGACATCTGGCAGTTTAGCTTCAAAAAACTCCCCTATGTGTGGGCAAGTGTCTGTGTATGGGGGAATGTTGTTTACTAAACAAAGGCAAAGAAAACGGGAGTTGAGGGGAGTAATTACTAAGGGTGACTTGATCAACAAAGGCATGTCCAGGCGGCATATTCTCCACGCGCTCTTCCCTTTTCGGCAGCCCGCTAGGTTAGGTAAGGTTAGAAAAACGTTAAGTTAGGCTAGGTTTAAGTTAGGTCAGGTTTAGGTTTACTTTAATTATAGTAACTCTCCCTTTTCGGAGACCACTAGGTTAGGTAAGGTTAGAAAAACGTTAAGTTAGTTAGGTTAAGTTTTGGTTTACTTTAATTATAGTAAACTTTGTGTTGGAATCACAATGAGGTTATTTTCAAGAAAATCCTGTCAAAAAATTTAATAGTTACTCCCTCAACTCCCGTTTTCTTTGCCATGTTAGTAAACAGACATTCCCTCATAAACAGGACACTTGCCACACGACACCGGATCTAGGAGGTCTGGCTAGTCTTATTTGCCATTATTCCCTACCAAACCAGCTACAATTAAGTGTTGACATGGTCAACATAGGTTATCGCAAAGGAAATATAAGGGTTTTACATTATTAATGGGGATATAATGAGGATTGTTGGCAAAATATACGTATTCGACCATATGTCCTACCTACAACACTCTATGCAATGATTTAGAGGAATGCATCAGGTCGGGTATATGGGTAAATATTGCCTTCATGTATGCAAAAGAGAAGGTAAACGAACCAAATAATGGTGGGCATGACTTCAATTTTGTGCAATCAATCGTGATAGATATGGATAAATTTGCCATTCAATATTCTTTCTGGTTTCACTGCCAAAAGTACGACGGTCCGATGCATTATAAACAAACACCAGAGTAGCGATCCATATGAATCACACGACACGGTGACACGTTGTCATCCGCCTTAGCTGCGTCTTCCTGAGGAAGACTGATCACCTACCACGCCTGTGATAGCCTCACAGGGCATCACCAGATGAAACCCCCTGAAAATTACAATCTTCTCCAAGGAAACAATCATATATAATACTTATGGCTTGATTTAAGTCCAGTATAATAAATGGAATACAATTACATGGTAAACATTTGTAGATCGTGCTTTCATTCAGAATTATAAAATAGTTGTAAAATTCGCTGCCGTCTGCTGTACGAGATTTTCCTGGCAGCTGACCGCATGGGAGAACATAAACAAACCTGCCCAACACCATCATCCCTGCACCGACTGTGATGTGGGTTTTAAGAAAATACCGGTTTGGNGAGAGAGAGAGAGAGAGAGAGCGCGGTCGGAGAGAGAGAGAGCGGGAGAGAGCAATTTATTTAGTTAACCTTAATGTTTGCATGGTATTATTGTATATTTTTTATTGTATATATTATTGTATGTATCAGAAAACGAAATATGTCAATGGAAAGCTAATTAAATTCTGCTTGTATTGCTATCTGCCATCTTATAAGCTGTCCCACAAAGTTATACATGACGACGAGTTTTAAGTGAATGTTAAGTTCATCATATTTCTTCAGAGTCTCAGAATGACCTTTATTTAATGTGTTTTACTATGTTTTATGTGATACTCTTATAGAACAAGCATTTCCGAAGATAACAGTCTATCCTTTATACATGTATATGATATACTGCGGGGTCATGCCTTGAGAACTTCCCCGGGTCTTGGGTGAACGAAGAGGCCTTGGCGCCAAGATGGCGCCCACAAATCGAATTGTCGCTACTCTATATAATACAGGTATTCTATCTATACTGAGCTCGATCTGTCATCTGGTGGCCGTCTGGGAACTACACGCGGAGCTAGAATACCGGTGTCGTGTGGGCAAGTGTCTGTTTATGAGGGAATGTCTGCTTATATAACAAAGGCAAAGAAAACGGGAGTTGAGGGGAGTAATTACTAATGTTGACTTGATCAACAAAGGCATGTCCAGGCGGCATATTCTCCACGCGCTCTCCCTTTTCGGCAGACCGCTAGGTTAGGTAAGGTTAGAAAAACGTTAAATTAGGTTAGGTTAAGTTAGGTCAGGTTTAGGTTTACTTTAATTATAGTAACTCTCCCTTTTCGGCAGACCGCTAGGTTAGGTAAGGTTAGAAAAACGTTAAGCTAGTTTAGGTTAAGTTTAGGTTTACTTTAATTATAGTAAGTTTGTGTGGGAATCACACTGAGGTTATTTTCAAGAAAATCCTGTCAAAATTAATAGTTACTCCCCTCAACTCCCGTTTTCTTTGCCATTGTTAGTAAACAGACATTCCCTCATAAACAGACACTTGCCCACACGACACCGGATCTAGGAGGTCTGGCTAGTCTTATTTGCCATTATTCCCTACCAAACCAGCTACAATTAAGTGTTGACATGGTCAACATAGGTTATCGCAAAGGAAATATAAGGGTTTTATATTATTCATGGGGATATAAATTATATCCCCATGAATAATATATTTTGCCAACAATCCTCATTATATTATAATGAGGATTGTTGGCAAAATATCCGTATTCGACCATATGTCCTACCTACAACACTCTATGCAATGATTTAGAGGAATGCATCAGGTCGGGTGTATGGGTAAATATTGCCTTCATGTATGCAAAGAGAAGGTAAACGAAACAAATAATGGTGACATGACTTCAATTTTGTGCAATGAATCGTGATAGATATGGATAAATTCGCCATTCAATATTTCTTTCTGGTACACTGCCAAACGTACGACGGTCCGATGCATTATAGACAAACACCAGAGTAGCGATCCATATGAATCACACGACACGGTGACACGTTGTCATCCGCCTTAGCTGCGTCTTCCTGAGGAAGACTGATCACCTAGCACGCCTGTGATAGCCTCATAGGGCATCACCAGGTTTGTTTATGTTCTCCCATGCGGTCAGCTGCCAGGAAAATCTCGTACAGCAGACGGCAGCGAATTTTACAACTATTTTATAATTCTGAATGAAAGCACGATCTACAAATGTTTACCATGTCATTATATTCCATTTATTATACTGGACTTAAATCAAGCCATAAGTATTATATATGATTGTTTCCTTGGAGAAGATTGTAATTTTCAGGGGGTTTCATCGTTTTTCAAATACCGCTTATATATGAAGTGTATGTAAACCGTAGCTATGAGAAAAATACTGCGATTTCAAAACACCAAATGAAAACGTGTAAGAAAAATGATCTAATGTAACCCGGTATTCCAGCTCCGCGTGTATGCCCAGACGGCCACCAGATCACAGATCGAGCTCAGTAAAAAAAAAAAATTAAAGTCTATTACCCGACAACGTGACCACCCAACACCATCATCCCTGCACCCTGCCACCTTGATCTGACCTGCACCATAGACCATGTTTGTAGACTTTATGGCAAGGTTTTGGATGGGGAAATGGACAGTTCTGACGTAAGTATGCTTTTGATGTGTTTAAATTAATCTGGCACTCGTTTTTGTCGGAAATCAATGTTTGTTTACCAACACCCTCCTCGTCCAGAGGCCCCCTAACCCTTTAGGAGGTTAGGTTAAGATTCGGTAGGTCAATAGTCTCGTCGGTCGGTCGAAAGGGGGCTCCGCCCACCCTCTTTAAGAGATTAGGTTCGGTTAGGACGGAGATATATTGTTATCAATGGAAACGGCGACCCTAGGATTTGGTGATGTAAATTATAAAACAAACTTTTGGTTATAATGGACGAGGACTTCGCGGTCGTTTTCAGAGACACCCGACTATTTTTTCCTGGCCTACAATAGGTGCTTTTTCTAATGGAGATAGTTTTATTGGTATTCTTCTAGTGTTTGCCCATACTCCCCCCCTCCCACAAAACAAGCTTGGGGACCTGGGGGAATGCGGGATATTTGGCTGGGCGGTAATTATGGAGGAGAGTTTCACGTTCGTTTTCAGAGACACTAACTACTTTTTCTTGACCTACAATAGGTGCTTGTTCTAATGGTGCTAGTTTTATTTTGCGCAACCCCCCCCCCCCCCAAAAAAAAAAGGAAAAAAAAATTGAAACTTAACCTAACCTTATGTTTTAACCTAACCTAACCTAACCCAACCTAACCTTACAGGTTTTAAAGAAACCTAACCTAACCTTAACCACAATTTTTTTTTTTTTTTTTTTTTTTTTTTTTTTTTTTTTTTTATATTATTGAGCGCAAGTAGAGTAGTGGTGTACAGTATACTGAGCCAAAAAAAAATAGAATGCGTGAGTAGTAAGGTCTAGCGTACGTGAAACTCTCCTCCATATTAACCGGCTGGGCTACAAAATATACGTCGCAACCACATAGTTTTTGAGTTGGGGGTGTTGAAAAAATTCCCTAGATCTATAACTAGGAATAATTCATTGGATTTCTTTTGAGTCCAGAGACGTGTGAACCTGACGATCCTCACAGAATGATGACCGAAGTGTCGACAACCCCCCCAACCCCCGCTAAGAGGTTAGGTTAGATTTGTTTAGGTTAGGTTAGATTTAGTTAGTTAGGGTAGGTTAGATTTGGATAGGTTAGGTTAGATTTGGTTAGGTTTGGTTAGATTGGTTAGGTTAGGTTATCGGTGGGTCAAGCCCCCCGCTAGGTTAGGTTAAATTAGGTTAGGTTAATTTTCGATAGGCAAATTTCTCTAGATATAAGGAAATTACCCTAGATCTAGGGAATTTAACCGAGGCCACCGTGAGAGAAGGCCTGATACATCGCCCGTGACGTCACACCATCTAGATCCCACCCGTTCCGCTCCCCGTACAAGTTTTCCTACCTAATATCGTCAATCGGGGTAAATAAAACCAATTTGTCTTATCTTTGCTCTGCCTCAGGCATTATTAATACTAGGGAGAAACTACATATATCATTGGATAGAGTACATATAAGGCCTTGATGTGGCAGCAGTAAATATTGGCTAGCATATAAGAATAACCAGGTATTAAAGAATAAACAGATTTTTTATTACCCCGGCCAAAGGGGTAAAAACGAATCACGTATGGGGTAAAAAAAAACTTACCAAAAAAATGGAATTAAATGACAACAGAGATGTAATTACTGCTCCTCTGCAGAGAATGGGTGACCTATTGTGGCACACATCATTAAATTGTATGATAATTGTATTCCTGTTCCTGAGATTCCTGTATTCCTGAGAGTTCTGTTCACTCTCAGTGTGATCTAGCACTCAGGGTGTCAAACCAGAGCTTTGTTTTCCTTGTCTCAAATAATATAAAATAAAAATAACACTCATATTTGGGTTGACACATTGAGACCGCTTATTGACCTTTTTTGGGAGAGGGGAAACCAAATTTCACAACATTCTTAAACCTAGCATACGCTTGTCCTTCTTCGCGGAAATACAATAGTGCCTTTCCGCGCACTTTGTCCTCCACTACAGGCTTGGCTGGGCCAGCTAGGAGGCGGGAAACATCAACAATATCTTTATCATCCACCTGTGGCCAGTCCCAGCGCAGTTGATCAGGGTTACTAGAAGGCATGCACTTTTTCATAAATGTAATTTCAACCTCCTTTACCTCACTGTCATCGTCATCGCTGAACAATTTTAATACCTTGCCCCAATAATAAGTGGATGGCCTATCATACCAGACAGCATAAAACATGTCCTCCTTTATCTCACTCTCCTTGGGCAGTTCTTGCAGGAGTTCTTTGCGTCCCAAAGCTGCCTTTATTGTCTTATCAAGTGTCATTATGTTTTCATCATTTAGATCTGACAGTTCACCACTTGAATCAGAATCAACCTCGACTTGTGGGGGGCTATCAACGTCTGAGTCACTCTTTTCTGCTTCCTGTGTCTTCTTTTTCTTGTCTTCTTTGTTTTTCTGTTGCTCGAGGAACTTGGCGTCTGTGAGCACAGCCCCATGCATCGAGATACCATGACGTTTCTGGGGCTGGGATGATGATGCACTTGGACGACCTCTTGATTTAATTACTGCTTGGAATGATGTCTCGTCCTGTTCTGGCACCAGATTCACCACATAGCGCATCCCTTGTGGTGCATGCTTTTGTAATTCTCAGATCAGGGATTTTGGGGATGCAAGCAAGTTCACACTAGTAGTGGAGGTGCCTGCGGAGCTGAAATTCAAACGCCGCTGAACATCTTGCGGCTTGTGTATCGGAGGCATGTCAGGTGTACGGGAGGTGCTGGGTTGTGGCTCCTCGGCTAGAGAGAGCTGAGCTTGTACATCAACATGTTCTTCATCTGGTTGTGGGTTAGAGAGAAGAGGCGAGCCATCATCCATAAGTGGCTTGCCAGCTGCAACCCACCTGTTGTATGATGCTTGTTTTACCTTGTCAATGCGTTCCAACTTATATTTTGAGGCATCAACTGGGAACACGCCTGATGCTCGGAATCCTGACTTTATGTTGTTTGCATTCAATCCATGTCTCCAAATTTTGCCCAATAAGTTGACAAAATCGGCCTTCCGCAAAGGCTCACGGGCACCTGTTTGGTGAACTCTTGCTGTGTGTTCTTTCTCCTAGTAACTCTTCAGTGGATTGAAGCAGGCAACATCGAGCGGCTGCAGGACGTCTGTGCAGTGGGATGGGAGCTTAATCAAGGTGATGTTTTCTCGCATCGCAAGTTCAATTGTTGTTGCAGACATATGGGCGAGATGACCATAAAAAAGCAACAACAGTGGACGTATGTCTTTGGTCTCCTTAACGAACTCCTCCATCCAGCCATGGAATATAGCGGTTGTCATCCACCCATTGTCACTGACTGCATAGTAGGTTTTGGGAAGCGCGTCATCGCCACGCCAGTTAGACATGAGGTTTTTACCCTTAAACACTACTAGTGGGTCAAGTGCTGTCCCATCAGCACAACACACTGCCAGCACGGTGGTGTTCTCCCTGTTTGCCCCACATGACACTCGTACGGTCTTTTGACCTATTGTACCTATTGTTTTCCAACGGGATGGGTCGGTTGGGAAGCCACTTTCATCCAGATTCCAAACACACTCTGGTCTATTTGCTATGCCCAGTCTTTCTATCTCCTTTTCCAACATTGAATAAAAACCATAAATGACAAACGGGTCAGAGGTCACGTTTTTGCGCGCTATTTGCATCAAGCCTGCCTTTTTCAGCGACAGCCTGTGCCTTCCCATAAAGTTAATAATCCAGTCATCTCCCGGCGGTTTGTCATTAAACAGATGCCCTAGTTCATTGGCCTCCAGATAGTCGAACACAATTGCTTGTAGTTCTTGTTTGGTGGGTCCAAAGCCGAGCTCGGCCATGCGTTTAATGTACGAGGCCAATTTTTGTTGTAGATGCATGGGTAATATTGTTTTACGCCCTCTGGATTTCATTTCAAACAACCCCTTATTATGTAGGCATCTTTTACGAAGCATCGTGGTAGATATGTGGTACTTCTTGGCAGTCTATCTCACTGATGCTCCAGCATTCACCTCCTCTATGGCCACCTGAATCGATGTCTCTGTGTAGAGCTTGACCTTCTTGATGTATGTCCTAGGCATCGTTACACTGTCAGAGAAAGACAAGAAGATCATTAGATATTGGTTATTATGATTTATTTTGTCAAAGGTCACTTTATATTGTACAGTATATGACAAAAAACTATATGGGGGAAAAAGAAACATAGTGGGGTAATAAAAAACATATGATTTTTATTACCCCAATTGCATGTCAATAGTCGGGGTAAAAAAAACCATACCTGTGAGTCGGATACTGGTGTTGACAGGAGAATCACTGCAGGGGAGTGGAGAAACCAACTTAAGTATAACACCTGAAAGCAGAAAAAAAATGCGTTGCATGCAAACCATTCCGGGCATTGAACATTAACAAAAAATAATAAAAAAGTTGAACGGACAAAAAAATGAATCTTTTCTGTCGCGTAGCGCTATATACTTACCACAATTTTTTACAAATAAAATGCCGTTCGCATAAAATGTTGCTTATATTGTGGGCAATCTGTAGAACACAGGCAGATTTTTTTATTCCATAAACCTAACATATGAGGACATATGGTTTTTTTTACCCCGATTGATGATATAATGTTTATCAGTATAAAAGATATACTGTTATCTTCGGAAATGTTTGTTCTATAATATTATCAAATAAAAAACCGTAAAACGCACTAAAGAAATGCCATTATGAGACTCAAGAAATATGCATTTACTTAAACTCTTCGCCATTTAATATTTTGCGAAAAAACTTTTTACATGGAGAAAATCAATAGAAGCGGAATTGAATTAGCTTTCCATTGATATATTTCCTTTTCTGATAAATGAATTAGAACCACGCATAAATTAGCATTAACTAAATAAATAACATGAAGTCGGGTAATTTTTCCCGATTGATGAGGTTATTTATTTAGTTAACGCTAATTTATGCATGCTGCTAATTCATTTATCAGAAAACAAAATATATCAATGGAAAGCTAATGCAATTCCGCTTCTATTGATATCCTCCATGCAAAAAGGTTTTTTTCGCAAAATATTAAATGGCGAAGAGTTTAAGTCATGCATATTTCTTGAAAGTCTCATAATGGCATTTCTTTTGTGTGTTTTACGGTTTTATATTTAATAATATTATAGAACAAACATTTCCGAAGATAACAGTATATCTTTTATACTGATAAACATATATTAGGTAGGTAATTACCCGATTTCATGATTTTTTATATATAGTTAACGCTAATTTATGCTTACTGCTCTGCTCATTCATTTATCAGTAAACGAAATATAGCAATCAATGGAAAGCTAATTAAATTCCGCTTCTATTGATATTCTCCATGTAAAACGTTTGCTCGCAAAATATTAACCCTTTCACGCACGAAAAGTTTAATAAGTTTTTCCGTCCACTGCGACATCCGTCTTATGCTCCCTAAGGGGCCCCGCGAAATGGCCAGACTGTGCGGCGAATAATTTTTTTATGTTATCAATTTCACCAACGTGTATTCTTTTTTCCTGGCATTATTATATATCATTGGTTTTGCAAGAGATTATTCTGCCTTATGAAAGAAAAAAATAACAAGAAATGCAAATAAATAGCGGAATTTACCGACTCCGAAAAAATATTGAGTCAAGAGAAATAAGAAATACTTACGTTCACCACTTCGTAGCTCGAAACTTCCTGAGTCAACTTTTTATGGTTTATATGCCAATAAAAGCGGATTTTTATGAGGATTCCAACGCTACCATTATCATTTTCATATGGCCATTATGGCCAGCTCGGGACACGTTTTAAAGGGACGACAATCCGCGCGCACAGGCTGCCTGCTGAGTGGAAACTGACACACAAACCCTTATCATTTCACATCCACTCACACGAGAGAGTTGACAATTAGTTTATTTTATAGGTCTAGGTTGGATCTTTGACGCAGAACATTTTGACGCAATTCTGATAAATACTTTATTTTTGGCGAATTTTTAACTGTTTTTTGACGCAATTCGGGTCAAAAGCTCAGATTGCAGACTGGCCCGTTTTGACGCGATCGCGTCACCGTGCGTGAAAGGGTTCAATGGCAAAAAGTTTAAGTTAATGCATATATCTTGAAAGTCTCATAATGGCATTTCTTTTGTGTGTTTTACGATTTTTTATTTGGTAATATTATAGAACAAACATTTCTGAAGATAACAGTATATCTTTTATACTGATAAACATTATAGTAGGTAGGTAAACTTGTACGGGGAGCGGAACGGGTGGGATCGACATGGTGTGACGTCACGGGCGATGTATCTGGCCTTCTCTCACGGTGGCCTCAATTTAACCCCCCCTACACAACTCCTAAATTACGTGTTTTCGACGCATAATTTGTTCCCCACCCGAAAACCCCGCATTCCCACAGGTCCCCAAACTTGTTGGGGGGAACTGGGAGAGTATGGGCAAACACTAGAAATGTACAGTTTTATTTTGCGCAAACCCATAGTAAAAAAAAAAAAAAAAAAAAAATTATGGTACCGTTTCCATTAAAAACACTATCTCCCTTCAGAAAAAGCACTAAAACTTTGCCGGGAAAAAATAGTCAGGGTCTTATAGCTTTTAATGAAATCTATAAGGTTAGGTTAGGTATACTTTGTGGTTAAGGTTAGGTTAGGTTTCATTAAAACCTTTAAGGTTAGGTTAGGTTTCATTAAAACCTATAAGGTTAGGTTAGGTTTCATTAAAACCTTTAAGGTTAGGTTAGGTTTCATTAAAACCTATAAGGTTAGGTTAGGTTTCATTAAAACCTATAAAGTTAGGTTAGGTTTTATTAAAACCTATAAGGTTAGGTTAGGTTTCATTAAAACCTATAAGGTTAGGTTAGGTTTTATTAAAACCTATAAGGTTAGGTTAGGTTTCATTAAAACCTATAAAGTTAGGTTAGGTTTCATTAAAACCTATAAGACCCTGACTAATTTTTCCCAGCCAAGCTTTAGTGCTTTTTCTGATGTAGATAGTGTTTTTAATGGAAACGGTAGCATAAAATTCGGTTATGATTTAAAAAAAAAAAAAAATTATGGGTTTGCGCAAAATAAAACTAGTATCTCCATTAGAAAAAGCACCTATTGTAGGCCAGGAAAAAATAGTCGGGGTGTCTGCAAACGACCGCAAAGTCCTCGTCCATTATTACCAAACTTTTTAATGGGTTTTCGGAAAATAAAAATATCTCCATCTGAAAAAGCACTAATTTTGGCAAAGAAAAACTAGTCAGTGTCTCAGAAAATGACCGTGCAGTCCTCATCCATTTTTACCGTTTTTATTAGGTTTTTAATATAGTTATTACTACCTACTTGATTTATGTATTGAATAATACTTGTGGGCGAACCAACTTTAGTGTGGGCGAACAGACTCTTTCATGTGGGCGAACGAACTCTAGATTTAGGCGGAATGACTTGTGGGCGAACTGACATGTGGGGGGAAAGACCGTAAACCATTTTTTTTTCTCGATATCATGTTTCTAAACCAAACTCCACCTCTAATCTGACATAACCTTATCTGATTTAACCTAACGTTACCGTTTCTAGCTGAAATATCAGTACATTTTTTATTCAATTATAATTCCATTGCACCATGGGAAATAGGGTTCAAAAGACTCGGAATGAGAAGATCTACACGATGAGACAGGTTAGAATTGTCAGGCTCCAGAATTACCTAAACCATAATAATTCATGTTAGGTTACGTAACCAATTTTCATGTTAGGTTAGTGCCTGATGGGGGAGTCAGGCTAGTTAGGTCAACTTTAGGTCACAAGATAGGAAGTATTATATTGAACAGAAGTTTTACCAGTGTAGGATATCCTTGCCTAATCACTAGTTTTTGTATGTATGAAAGATATTAAATTACAGCTTTAAGAATTGTCAAGATATTCATGGTTATGGCAACAAAAAAGAAAACATTTTCCCATTTTGCACAAGTGCATTAGGACGTGAATGCAGAATAATGCAGGACACTATAGCATGTCCTGTATGGGATCTGACAGCCAGTGGGGGTTAGCACCTTTGTGTGCAACACTTTGCTCTACTCACCGGTGGTGCCATTAATACATCCTGCCCTTGGGCCCATGGTGTCATGGACAGCGGCACTGACATCCATGCTGTAGGTAGTGGCAGGCTGCAGGCCGGTGAGCTTGACCTGCACGGTGGCTGGAAAAGTCTTGTTGCCGATTAGATGTCCTGCTGCGGCGAGCCACCGAGTGATGGTGTTTGACGTGATGTTGCAGTAACCCAAGGCGGCGGCCTTCGTCCGGGTTACTGTCGGAGCGTCTGGTCGACCGTCAACCTGGCTGACGTTGAGGTTGGCGGGGCTTGCCGGGGCTGAGGGAGATGACAGTGTGTGTGTGAGACTCGCCACCAGTCATGCATCTGGCACGCCACACTACAGAGAAACATGCAAGAACACACAAGTGGCGGACTAGTAGCTTCATATCACATTACGGCTACCAGCCACCACCTTAACGCCTGTAGTGATTGGTAATTTCACGTGACTAACCTCTTTATACTAGGAATATAATATCTTCGGGCACGAAATGTTACCTAGTCGTAATTGTGTTATATTACATCATTGTGTCTGTAGCGGGTGGGTCAACATCTCATGGTTCAGCTTCTTTGTTTTACTAAGGTGTTTCCTTAGCACTCACGAGATATGAAAATATGCCAGCATGCGGGGAGAGGGAAGCATGGGGGTACCCACCTGCTGACTCCGTAGTAGCGATCGCGGGGCCACCCTGCAGGCCACTGCCCGCCCCATTGGTAGCCGAGACAGTGATGGAATATGCAGTGCATGGCTGCAGGCCCAGAACAATGGTGGCAGTGGTGTTGCCATCAACCTGAAGCGTGTCTGCAGTGTTGGTCGCTGCATGCGTCCAGATGACAGTGTAGCCGGTCATCACGCCCTTGGGCTCGTCCGGCTCCTCCCAGCCAACCCACAGCGTCCTGCAGCCTGTGGCTCTCGCCGTGACGTTGGCAGGTGGACCCGGCACTGTAGTGGCTGCATGATAGAATAGTGTCACGCACAGTAACCCTAAAGGCGATGAAGAATCTTCCTCATTCATTATACTGGCCACCCATATGAAACTGTTGCATTTTGAGCAGTCTTGGAACTTGTTATTCAAGGAGCATCTGGAGGTGGGTGTGTGGGTTGGGGGTAAAGAGGCTCCCTTGCAAGAATGTCATGCTCCCAGGAGATCCATCACCTCGTGGCTACATGCACGGTTTTCTCCAGAGTATTTTTTAAATTATTATTTTACTTTTAACTTTTGAGTCATTTTTTTCTTTTCTTCTTACAAGCATTTTGCATTGCATGGTATTAATTGATCCCCATATTGAACCTTCTTGGATAATTATACTTAATTATAGACAGACAGACCAAGCACTTTTGGTTCTATAAATTTTCAATACTATCCTTGATCATTTTGGAATATTAATTATATTCACAACATCAAGCATTACGATTAGCTTTACTAGTCGTACTACTTTGCATCTCTACCATAATGATTTCTACCAAATACCTGGACTGGCGGTGATAGCTTCCACATTGTCAGAGAACCCAAGCGTCTGATTGGTGTCGCCCTCGACCCTCACAGAGACTGCGTAGCGTGTGTGTGGGGTGAGGGCGTCGATGGCGTACGAGGTGTTGGTGGCGGTGGCGGACCTGGTGGCGTCCTCGGCCGGTGGACTCCACGTCACCTCAAAGTGACTGATCTCGCTGCTCTCAGAGGTCCAGGCTGCTAGAAGCTTGGCGGGCGCCGGCGAGCAGACATTCAACTCAACGACTGTTCTTTGTCGACCGGTGAGTTGGGAGAAGGAAACAAAAAAATCGCTATGACGAGTGACACCATAATGTATTACAGTGCTGAGGATTTCATATTAACACCGTGCTGTAAGGGTCATTCCAATACTTGCAGCATGTGTCGTGGATTATGATACAGTGACGGAGGTAGTAATTGGCTTTTAGGGTAGTAGCTCTAGAAGTGATTAATGGTAGTAGTAGTAGTAGTAGTAGTGGTGGGAATGAGTGGTAGTAGTAGTAGTAGTAATGCTAGAAATGGCAAAGGTTCGGTCTTCAGTGTATTTTGAAAATCATTGTGTATGTGGCTCGTGCCCGTCAAGTGTATTAGATGTTGTCTGTTTCATATTCTGTGGCCATCCTAGTCCTTACTTGTCTGGGATAAATTTGCACAAAGACAATGCCGAAGGATTGCGTTCAGGCCATAAGGACACTACGCAGATCAAGGACACGCCGCTGCATGTTGTGTCGGCGTGGCTTTTTTTTCACATTTTGGTGCTTTAGATAAAAAATGTTTTTTTTTTTTTTTTTAAATCACAAAGGACTGGCCAAAGGCACAACAAAAATAGGTAACACAAAGCCCGGTTAGATGCCAGTCCTTATAAAGAAGACAGTAAGAGAGAAAAAAAGGGGTGAGCCAATTTAGTTCGGGAAGTGTCTTGTTACTCTTCTCTTGAAAAGATTTAAGTCGTAGGAAAGTGGAAAAATAGAAACAGGAAGAGAGTTCCAGAGTTTACCAGTGAAAGGGATGAAAGAGTAAAGATACTGATTAACTCTTGCATTAGGAAGATGGACATAATAGGGATGAGAATGAGTAGAAAGTCTTGTGCAGCGAGGCCGCGGGAGTGGGGGAGGCATGCAGTTAGCAAGTTCAGAAGAGCAGTGAGCATGAAAATAACGGTAGAAGAGAGCAAGAGAAGCAACATTGCGACGGTGATTTAAAGATTGAAGACAGTCAGTCAGAGGAGAGGAGTTGATGAGACGAAAAGCTTTTGACTCAACTCTGTTTAGGAGAGCTGTATGAGTGGATCCTCCCCAAACATGTGAGACATACTCCATACATGGGCGGATAAGGCCCCTGTAGAGAGCAAGCAACTGGGAGGGAGAAAAAAAGGACGCAGATGCCACAGAACACCTAACTTCTTAGAAGCTGTTTTAGCAAGAGATGAGATGTGAGATTTCCAGTTCAGACTTTTAGTAAAGGATAGTCCTAGAATGTTCATTGTAGAAGAAGGAGAAAGTTGAGTGTCATTGAAGAAGAGGGGATAGTTATCTGGTAGGTTTTGTCGAGTAGATAGGTGAAGAAATTGGGTTTTTGAGGCATTGAACAAAACAAGGTTTGCTTTGCCCCAATCAGAAATTATAGAAAGATCAGAAGTCAGGCGCTCGGTGACCACTGAAACATGAGCCACTCACCAATGTTATGCACTTGATATAGAAAATGTTGGAGTTGATGGTGCTGATTCTATTTTAGTCATCACCCTTACCTCCCTCGCTCTTGATGGTGTGGTCCTGAAAATGGAAATAATATATATAGTACTGTATCAGTAAATGATAATAAGCAACGCGTCTGATATTCATACTTTGCTGCTACAATAATATAGTGTTTGTGTTCTTTTATTGAACGGAGAAGTGGGTTGGATCTTACAAAGAAGGAAAAGAGGAAACGTGATTGTGGCATACAAATGTGTAGCAGAAAAGAAAAGTATATGTGGAGAACTTAATTTAGCCAGGAAATGGAACGTTAAGAGGACACAGTCAGAAACTCAACAAGAGGAGATGAGGATGTGCCAAAGGACAGTTTTCTAATTAAAACAATAGATCAATGGAATGAATGCACCACCAGAGGTAGTGATGGATGTAGGAAAAATATAATCATTTGTTATTAAAAGACGGGACATTACGAGCTTGACTCAATCCTCTAAATGTACAAATAAATACACACACACACACACACTTACCTGAGACCAAGAGAGTGTCGTTTGCACCACCACCACCACCACCACTAGCAGAAGGGCGGCGCCCCTCCCTTCACCTACTACCTCTGTCTATCATCACTGTCATCATCATCACATAGCATCATCTAGACACATCTGTCTAGAGTCACTGGATTAGATTAGACACTCCCATTCCACTGACACTGCTTATCTGCACTAACGATAAGAACCAGATAGAGCTTCGCTATCTGATAAGGAACATCCCTAACACTGCTTTACACGTTATCCTACACCTGTTTCAGATTGCATAACATACATGATCAGGTGTTGCATCCCAAGCCTTACTCACCTACCTAGTCCCTCTCACGTCATCCTTGAGCCTGGATTATTTCAAGCCAACAAAGCCTCGCGTGTGGCATTGTCAAAATACTAAAATTTTCTTAGTGCTGTGGCTGGGGCATTCCAGGACAGGTGGCCCACCAAAATGACAAATTAACACCTCACCAACTCTGATTTTGCTTAAATTTGGCACATGTTATGAGTGTTGCTGCCATATGCCTTGTGCAAAATTTGAGCACTCTAGGGTCAACGGGTCTCCTGTAAGAGGTCATCAAAATTTTGGCATGACCTCGAAAATGACCTAAAAGATCAAACTTCAAATGTCCCTAAAATCTTTATTTATAAACTTAGAGAGGTGGTTTTAATATCTTTTTTACTCAGTATGAGTCTCTGAATCATTCTACGTTTACAGAATTAACTTACATCAATAACTGAAAAAAGGGCACAAAATTTGAACTTTGACCTTGACCTGTGACCTTGAAGTTCACTCGCGACAAAAAAAATCATTTAGTCAAAATTGAAGCTTTGTATGTTTACTTCAAAATAACATAAAAAAATTGTGTCTTATTCTGCATAGGTAAGCCTGTACAGGTTCTCAAAGCCGACTTTTTTTAGTTTTTTTCATAAATAATGTGTTTTTCTAATTTTCTTCCAGATATATTTTGGTTTAAGTAGCTAATTACTAACCTAATGTGAATGTCAAAATGGTGAGAAAGGTATGTTGTGATCCCATGAAAAAACACAACAGTAAGATAATAAAAGCTCTCATTCCTGTGCCTAAAACATTATATAAATATTTATTTAATTACCATCAAACTGATTTTGGAATTGGGTGTGAATGGCACTTCTTCGCCACTTCACATGGAAAAAATGCCTGTGATGGCATTGGCGGCACTGTCAAAAGAGCAGTGGCAATGGCCAGCTTGAAAAGGCCTGTTGGCAACCAAATTCTGACTGCACAGGCCATGTTTTCTTTCCTCACTGAGTCGAAGTTTACTGACAAAATTAAAATGTTCTTTGTTTCTTCTGAAAATGTTGCAGAGGTTGCCAGTGAATTAGTTGAAAGGTATCAGGAAGCCCAAACAGTGAAGGGTACGCAACAATTCCACCGATTTGTTCCTCAGTGTGATCCTATTGGTGTGTTGAAAGTGTACAAATTGTCAGTTGGAGAGGGAAATAGCGTGAGTGTGAAGAAGAATGTGAAAGGTGAAGAGTTGGAGGTCTGTGAGGATAAAGAGTTGGTTGTTGGGATGTTTGTAGCTTGCATTTACATGGAGGAACTATGGTTTGCAATGATTGAGGAAATGTCAGAGGAGTTTGGTGATGCATTGATGATATTCTTGCACCCCAAAGGAAAGTCAGGGTCTCATGCATTTGTACAGTCTAAAGCTGACAAGTGTTGGGTGACCCATGAGAACGTTTTGCGGATCATGACAAACCCAAACCTGCAGGGAGCCAGGAAAATTCGTTATTGCTTCAAGCTTAATGAAATGGAAGAAGCTGAGCAGAATTTTTTGTCATTACAAAAATAAAACTTCAAAGGATTTGTAAACATGAATTATGACAAAATGTACCTACCTACAAATATATGATAACTTTATCTCATTAATTAATAAAATTTAATTATCCAAAAATCTCATTATATGGACCGTGGTGGTTGGGGAAAGAGGTAGGTTGGGTGCATTTGAGTTGGTTCCTCGTACCGCATCCTGGTAACACACATGATGAATTGAAAAGTACTTTTAACAAATTTATTAATTTATTTTCATTTTATAATTTAATTTATGAGCTTACTATTTTACTAAACAATTTCATTCATTAGTTCAATCAATTGAATAAATGGTTCACTCTAACATAATTTTTCTTATTTATTTGTATTAATATTCATTATCTGTGGCTAAAACTCATTTTTCATAACTAAATAGGTATATAAAAATAGAAAAACATGGTCCGAATATAGGCATAACATATTTCTGCCTGGCTTTGACAACCTGTACAGGCTTACCTATGCAGAATAAGACAATTTTTATGTTATTTTGAAGTAAACATACAAAGCTTCAATTTTGACTAAATGATTTTTTTTGTCGCGAGTGAACTTCAAGGTCACAGGTCAAGGTCAAAGTTCAAATTTTGTGCCCTTTTTTCAGTTATTGATGTAAGTTAATTCTGTAAACGTAGAATGATTCAGAGACTCATACTGAGTAAAAAAGATATTAAAACCACCTCTCTAAGTTTATAAATAAAGATTTTAGGGACATTTGAAGTTTGATCTTTTAGGTCATTTTCGAGGTCATGCCAAAATTTTGATGACCTCTTACAGGAGACCCGTTGACCCTAGAGTGCTCAAATTTTGCACAAGGCATATGGCAGCAACACTCATAACATGTGCCAAATTTAAGCAAAATCAGAGTTGGTGAGGTGTTACTCTCTGGGCCACCTGTCCTGGAATGCCCCGGCTATCAATGGGCCTGCCTCATCACCGCAGGAGCTAAGGTCCAGAGATCGCTCTTGGGGAGACAGTGGGTATTTGCCTTCCTGTCAGGTTTGAGACCGGGGACTTTCAGCCAGTGTTCAAGATGTGCAGCACTCTGCCTGACCTTCACAACAGTAGTCTCATACGAAAAATAGATCAGTAAAAAGTGTGATGCTGTGAGAAAAGGCCGTCATGTTGCGTCACTGTTATTTGATGAAATTAATTCTCAAAAACAGTTTGGCGGCGGCGCCTGACAAGCACGTAGGCGCCGTTGTTCCTGGTGTGGGAGGGAGGGGAGGGCATTACAGTCCTCTCAATAATTGGCATAGATTTGTCATGTTTTAATCTAGGTGTGCTACTGATAAGACAAGCCTAAGTGTTGTGGCCTGTTAGAAAGCTGCCGTTACCCACAGGTGGATGCAGGACAAAGCCACAAGGCATGTAAAGCACAGATAAGGAAATAAAATGATAAATAATGAACACTGAAAGTTAAGGTTGTGTTCTTTGTGACAAACTTTTATTAGCTTTCTTTGGGTTCTTGACAGTTGGGGTTCTTGGGGTTCTTCTAGACTTGGGGTTCATTAGCAGTGACTTGAGGAGGTTGAGATGGAATCATTCGTGGCCGACGGCTCTATAAAAGTGGCCGAAAGAACTCGTCTAAATGCACCCAAGGGACGAGAAGAAGGCAACACTTTGAGCCTCTTTAAGACACACTATTGCAAATGGTCACTCCCTAAAACCCAATCATTATTATCTTATTTTTTATATTTTTTCTCCTACAGGAATTATTAAGAAAATTTTCATCTTTTCTGCAACATACGAAGCCAAAGAAAATGTAAGGTTTTTCTAAAGTAGTATGTGGCATTCTTTATTGTGCACTTAGCTAAACCCTAGTATTGGATGTCATGAAAATACTCTAGGAGAAACAGAGGCATGACTTCATAGATGCGTGTAAGATTATTTGTTTATTATTTATTTTAACTTCACTATTTATCGTGCCTTCAATTGTTACAGTGTTGCCTTGATGGCGTTGTGTTGCTGCCTGACAGGATGGAGGTCACTACAGTGCTGATGCTGCTGTTGATTGCTGTGATGGAGTTTGTGGGGTAAGTTGTTCAATGTCTCCTCTCTGTTTATAATGTGTGTGTGTGTGTGTGTTTGTAGTCAGCAAGCAGTCCTATTGATCACACAAATGGCACTAACACGCCACAGCTGTCAGCTCTATACACACACACACACACACACACACACACACATGTTTCCTTGCTCCATGGATAAGGGTGCAAAAGGTCCTTGGTGTTGATTAGATAAGTAGGGTAGTCATAAGCTTGTTGGTATCATGATGTCTGGGTGTCTGGAAGCAGGTGAGCTGCTGACGTGGCATCACTGATGTGGCCGGTCAGGGAAGGCAGCTATCAGCTGTTTTGGTAGGAGAGCGGTAGAGTGTTGACAGAGGTCGGGAGCTGCTGTTTATAGTGACAGTTCAGCAGCTGGGTACATGGCTACAGGGGTAGTGACGGATATTTGTTGTTGGAGTGTTCATTAATGGTATCGGAGTCTGTTGTTGGAGGATATTGGGTTGTTCTTCGTTTGGTGAGGTTTGGCTGTCCCGGCAAGTCTGTTGACGTTGAGCACTGTCAATTGGGGAGTGTGGAAGCCACAACGAAGCAAGGTAACGTGCTGATATAATTATATGTATATCTGAATCTACAATTGTGTATATGTTGATCGTGATTGTCATTAATTTATAAATTGCTATCCATAAGAACATAAGAAAATAAGGAAGCTACAAGAGGCCGCGAGGCCTACACGTGGCAGTTCCTGTCACCTAACACTACCTACATCCACCTTTCATCCCCATCCATGAACCTATCCAGCTCCACTTTAAAGCTCCCTAATGACTCAGCACTAACTACCTGTCTACTGAGTCCATGCCATTCATTCACCACCCTATTTGTGAACCAGTTTTTCCCTATTTCCTTTCTAAATCTACGCTTTTCCAGCTTGAATCCGTTACTTCTTGTTCTACCCTGGTTAAAAGCCGTAAGAACTTTTCCTACCTCTCCTTTATTAAATCCCTTTATCCACTTAAAAACTTCTATCAGACCGCCCCTTACTCTGCATCTCTCGAGTGAGTGTAATTTTAATAACTTCAATCTCCTCTCATAACTAAAGTTGCGTATCCCTTGTATCATTTTGGTCATCCTTCTCTGCACTGTTTCTAACAAGGCTATATCCATCCTGTAATATGGAGACCAAAACTGAACCGCATAGTCTAGGTGAGGTCTGACTAGAGCCAGATAAAGCTTTAGAATAACTTCCGCACTTCTACTTTTAACACTTCTGGTAATGAATCCTAATACTCTATTAGCTCTATTTCTGGCCTCAATACATTGTTTCCTAGGTCGGAGGTCTGGGCTCACCCTCACTCCAAGATCTTTTTCACCTTCTGATCTTTTCAGCGATACATTGCTTATGGTGTATCTATTACCAGGGTTTTTTCAACCAACATTCATAACGCTGCATTTATCAATATTAAATTCCATCTGCCATCTGACTGCCCACTCGTTAAGTTTATCTAAGTCTCCCTGCAATATGTTTACGTCAGACTGTGATCCAATAATCCTACCTAAGCTAACCAATATATCCCCTTTCTAGTATCTAATTTTACGAAAAGCATTGCTGTGACAGACATCCTCTCTTTTTCATCCGGGAGGGATGAACCCGTATTTTTCATGCCCCTCCAGGGTAGTGGCGTGCCCGGTGGAACACGAGTGTGAAGGATTCGGACTGGAGGACCCGGGCACAGGCACTGGCGAGGCGGCCTTCTGTAACGGCCCACAGGCTGCCCCTTACTGCCCGGGAGTATACATCCTTGGCACCGTGATAGAGGACAACACGTCCCCGCCCTGTACCACCACATCGGATGGCCACTCGGCTGCCAACACCACCGCCGCATCGGTTGTCTCTTGCCAACCCGCTATGTGCAATGGAAAACCAGAAGGCATTTACTATCACCCTGACTGTGACTGTCGGCGATACTACACGTGCCTCAAGGCGTCGGGGAACCCGGCTATACTGACGCAAAATAATTACAGATGTTGTGACAACTACTATATTGATGCTGATAAGCACTTTTGTACTGAAGATATCTGGGCGTGCACGACAGATTGACGTGGTGGCGTGTCAACGTGCTCACGCCCAGGAGTGGTGCAATTATCAGGGACGTGCATACTGTACGTGTATATTATGTACAGCAAACCCTGCCTGAGTCAGAACTATAGAGACTCCAGGTCTTTCCGACTTGTGGAATATTTATTATTATGACTTAGAGTTTGATTTCAAACTCAGCACAAACTGCCCTCATGGAGGCCCCTTCATCATTCCTGGTAAGGAGTCACTACTTATCTTGCAGGCTTAGAGTGACAAGTGCCCATCCTGTCCTTCCTGCTCTTAGAAGTCTTGGGTGTAGGAGCAGACATAGTGAAGCTGAAATGTTTAAAGTCACACAAGTGCTCAAAAACACTGAGAAGGGGTAAAGTCAGGAGCGGGAGCGAGCGAGGTCGTGGTGTGGCAGCACGTGCGAGACTGACTGTGGCTGTGGAGTGTTACCGCACCAGCAGGTCTTTGGTCAGATAGCCACTCGCCTGTAGGCACCTTTTAGGGGGAGTTTTGCAGAAACCTGTTGGGACGACAAGCCCGTCAGGTAGGGTTTGGACCACCCAGGGCGGTTTGCCCACGCTTTTGGCTTGAATGCCATGGCGGGGTATTTCTGGTTTTGGCTGGAGACTCAGTGTTGGAGATTCTGGTCATTCCCATCCTCTGTGCTCCTGGGGGTGGGACGTAATCCACATATGAAGCTTTAATCCACTTCCGTGTTCCTTCCAATACACCTATTTGCATCTTGGTTAAATGCCTTCACGCCACTCAATAAACCCATGCCTTACACCCTCAACAGGGTGCTCATTTCTCAGGATAAAATGTTTCAAGCAACAGTTAGTGTTTGCCAGGTCTGTGCTGCTAGTTCCACCTTGAGAAGTGGAAATCATGTGAGGGTAGTGAAAGTGCCTCTTTAGGAGGGCAATTGTAGTGGCTATCCATTTTGCCATTACCAATGGGTAGTAATGTTCATGACAGTTTTGCAGTCTTATATCTCTGTTTTGTCTCAGTTAAATTTTTGTCTCGGTGTAAAGTATTTTTTGTATTCTTTGGAACTTCAAAATTCTCAGAAGTATATATTCCTCCATACCTACTGTAATGAGTGGGATAAAGTAACACTAACCTTTCTCTAAGGCTTTACTCAGCAATAAACCAGAGCTGTGTACAGAGGGAGTAGCTGGAGTGAACTGACTCCAGAGGTGAGGAATTGCCAACATATCACTTCCGAGGTAGTATCTCGAAGCTTCATAAACTTGCTATGAATCAGTGAAGCCTTACATTACTAGTGAAACAATGAGACATGAAAAGAGATAACAACCATAACCTAAAACACTAAAACTACAAACACCACACCTACCTTACATATGTAGTCTTTCAGGTCAACTTCTGTATTGCAGTGATCTTATGGAGCTACTTTCATGCTCTTCTATGATTTAACTTATACACTAAACCCTTCATGTTCGCGGGCTTAAGGCTCGCGGATTTGATTACTCGCGGGTTTTCAACCCCCCCCCCCCTTTTTTTTTTTTTTTTATTTATTTTTTATATTTTATTATTATTATTATTATTATTATTTTTTTTTTTTTTTTACTCCCTCCCAATTGCTTGCTCTGTACAGGGGCCTTATCCGCCCATGTATGGAGTATGTCTCACATGTTTGGGGAGGATCCACTCATACAGCTCTCCTAAACAGGGTTGAGTCAAAAGCTTTTCATCTCATCAACTCCTCTCCTCTGACTGACTGTCTTCAATCTTTAAATCACCGCTGCAATGTTGCTTCTCTTGCTCTCTTCTACCGTTACTTTCATGCTCACTGCTCTTCTGAACTTGCTAACTGCATGCCTCCCCCACTCCCGCAGCCTCGCTGCACAAGACTTTCTACTCATTCTCATCCCTATTCTGTCCATCTTCCTAATGCAAGAGTTAATCAGTATCTTTACTCTTTCATCCCTTTCACTGGTAAACTCTGGAACTCTCTTCCTGTTTCTATTTTTCCACTTTCCTATGACTTAAATCTTTTCAAAAGAAGAGTAACAAGACACCTCCCGAACTAAATTGGCTCACCCCTCTGTTTTTATTTTATTCTCTTACTGTCTTCTTTATAGGGACTGGCAACTAAGCGGGCTTTGTGTTACCCATTTTTGTTGTGCCCTTGGCCAGTTCCTTGTGATGTAAAAAAAAATAAAAAAAAATATGGGTAAATGAATGACTAATGTCATGCTCGCGGATTTACGCTAATCGCGGGTGTCTCTGTTCCCTAACCCCCGCGAACATGAAGGGTTTATTGTATCACTTATCACTGCACACGATACAAGCGTTTATAAACACAATATAAAATTGAGCCCTTATGATGATGTGCCCCCGTGACATTGTCTTGTTGGTAATGGTTAGTAATAAGGGTCAGAAAGTTTTTGAATTTATTGCATTGTTGTCAAGCTACCAGATAACTAGGGCTCTCTCTCTGGTTTCATAATCATATTTTTTTTGCCTGCTGACTTGGCAATATTTGTGGAATCATTTGCCTTCTTATAGGTACGTATTTGAAGGTATTTTCATTGCATTCCTGTCATATTTTACTTCTTAATGTAATCACTATATTAATTTTGAAGAATCCTAAGTATTGAAGAAAAAAAATTGCTTTCATTTTATTGAATTAATCTCGGGAAAGGCAGATGCCTGATGTCCCTTGGCAGATCAGCTCTTCTTCTGTGCATTTTTGAAACAGTCTGCTTCAGGCCAATGAAAAATCAGTAATAGCTTGAATATCCTATCTCACAAACTCTGCCTCAATCCTATTCCTAAGTAGGCTACTCCAGTATGGCTTCATGATATAACAAGAGCTCTGAGTGGCAAGCTCTGCCTTTTCTAGAACCCTGTCTTCCCTCTTCTATGGCCGAGACTGCTATCCTAGCTTTCATAGTGTAGTGTTTTAATTATATGAGGTTAGTGTCACCCTGTGGCAGGTCTGTGTTGGTCCTTGACTGCCTGCCTTACGGATTACAATGACAGTCCCAGCGTTCAGATTTTATAGCATGCTTTCTATTTAGTGGTTAAGTCATGTAACACTAAGGGAAGGGTCAATTTTTCTTTATTTTTTAACAGCAGTCTAATGAACATTACACTAGAAATTACATAGATTTATCCATCCTGTCATTCATAGATAGCACAGGTGACTAAGGGGACCATTATCATTGTCTTGTCTCTCCACAGCGAGGAATGGAATCCTGGCTGATAGTCCCATGGAGGGAGAGCCTCGGTGCAAGCGTTTCCCTCGGGGCATCGCCAGCCATCACATGACTGACCACCACCAGGGGCGTAGACACTGCTGCTGCAAACACAAGTAAGAACACTAGACCTTTTGTATGTGTACTGCATAAAAGTCTTGAAATAGTGACTATTTCAGGTAAGGAGCTCTGATTTATTGGAAGATTGAAAAGTGTTAGGTATTCCTTCTGCAGTAGTATTGTAAAGAGATGTGCTCACACTGAGCTGTGGCGTTGCAAGATGGCCGATGCAATCTGTGCACTTTGGGTATTGGGAAAAAGGTCAAACAGTCTTATTCAAAAGGAGGTCCTTCAGTCCATTTTGACCTGACATGTTACATGGTTACCTGGGAGTAGGCTTAGTGAAGAGCAGGGAGGCTCTAGAACAAGTAGGGGATTTTTCTCACTGAAGATTGCAGTTGAGAAAATGCAATGCTACTTAAACTTTTGGTAACTTTTTGGTACCGTGGTTTTGTCTGTGTATTTGAGTTTTGATCCATTGTGTGTTCTTTATTTGTTCTTAATTCCCATTCTATAGATTTGATTTTTTTTTTGCATTATGAGAATAATATAATGAATGGTTTTGTCGGCGTATTTGAATTTTGAGGCATTTTGGTCATTTTTAATAATTTCACAATATTTTTTTTTTTTTAGGATATTCATATCTGTAATCATCTGTACACTTAATATATTTTTTTAATTCAGCAACACTCGATGTACATGGTTTGCATTGTGTTAGGTAGCCCCACAGCCCCACAGGGAAGGGATTTCACAGACCAATACAAAGACAGGTGACTTCCTGGATAGTGTCGTGTTGAAAAATTAAATTAATTTCATTTCTAGGATTTTTACACGCGTAGGTTCGAATCCTACTTACTGCGCCATGTCGTGTTGGTAGCTTCGTGGGGGGTGAGAGAAACGCTGTGTGTGAGCAGAACAGAGCCGTGCTGCTTACTGAGCCAAGTACTTTCCCTAAACCCTGACATAGATTCCCTCTGGCACAGTTCACTAATAATTCCCCTAGAGGGCTGTGACAATCATTCAAGCCAAACAAGCATATAACAACCTTATACACTAACAACCATTCAGACAGAAGGTGACATTCTCTCCATCTCCATGTAGATGTTGTTGAAAGAGGGACTCTTGTTGCGTCTGTATCTGAAGAGCGAGTCTTGTTGCGTCTGTATCTGGTCCCTGTGGAGGCTGGACCGGGCTACTGTGACTGCCCATACAACCCTCCACAGACGATCCTGAACAGTGGCTGGATATGGTGATCAGTTTGTGGCCACACAGTCATCACACAGATGTCCCTGAAAAGAAGGATGAATAACTGTAAAGTTCAGTAGCAAACCTCCACAGCATTCCTTCCAAATCTTCACAGGATCAGTGAGTCAATTTGCCGCATAAAAGCTGCAACAGGATTGGGAACAAAATTAATTTCAGAGCTGCAAAGTTGATAGCCTTGCCATTTAATATGAGTAATATTAACCTATAATTCCAGACTTCACATACTTTTGACACCTGGCACAGTATGTGTGAGTACAGACAAAGAAGCAAGTTTACCAGTGTTAAAAACCATTTCAAATTCCTTCAGGACTGCAGAGAAGATATGCCTTGAAGAAGTAAGGAAAAGACTACAATACCAAGAAACTGAAATGTCCACATGACTTGGTACAGATACTTGAAGGTAGAAGACAACAGTAACAAAGATACGGTCAAAAGAAAACTCAACAACAGATTAACTTCTCAGACTACATTTTGAAGAACAACTAGAACGATGATGACACAAACAGAGGTCTGATACAAGAGATCCTTTAGAGTAGCGCAGCACCTGCAGCCACGAGGGTGCCGCGGCAATCCTGAGAAGATACGTCGAAGCGCTAAAATAACTCAAAGGAAATAATGATATCATAATAACGTCTGCTGACAAAGGAGGAGGAATAGTATAATGAACTGCTATGACTACATCCACAACACAAACCACGATCTACTCCCTAACAAGAACACATGCGAGAAATTGCTAAACAGTCCAGCAAAAGAAAAAACTGACAAATTCAATAGAGGCGAGAAACTGTTTATCCAAGTCAAAACGGGGAAAGAAACTGCTCCATCTTCTATGAGGGGCTTGCCTAATTTACTTACCAAACCAGGGCTGCCACTCACACTATTAACTTTTAGGAAGTGGAAGCACTCCACACCAACTCTCCAAACTCATCACCAAACTGAACAAAAATGAAATAGTTGGAAGGGTACAACATTGTGTAGTTTAGGTATGAAGTGAAATTAGCATTTCCATTTGGTCAGTGTAAGCTTTACAACAAAAAGCTCTTTCTGAAAACCGAAAAAATTATTGAACCCTCTCTGAGGGTTGGTTTGACTTGATGTTTGTGATAGTGCAGTATACACTTGAGCTGAAGAACAATGGGAAATACGAAGGTTGAATGTTTTCTAAAGAATATATACAAATGGCGAAAGTTGGTTTGAAACCTGCAAAACTAGAAGCTAGAATGTGCAAGGCCAAGTAGGGACAGGATAGCTGTGTAATATGACTAGAATGTATTAGAAAGTCAATCTAGCTCATTGAAACTAGTGTAGTTCTATCAACAATTTACATTACTACACCTGCAGTATCATTGACAAGAAATACATAATTCCGAAAGAGCTGTAAGATGTATGTTCTGATGTTACTTCACTCCCCAGGTGCCAGATGATGTCCTCCACCTGAAGACACCCCATCACACCTCTACACAGGCCCATCATAGGTATAATATTGGCCTCTTTTACAGTATTCATTACTTACAATATCTCACCTCAAGGATAGACTGGCTGCATTTCATATAGTGTAGAAAAACTCTTCCAGTTTCAGTGACTTAATTATTCTACTGAGGATAAAAGATTATTATATTGGAAGGAAGTTAAGGATGAGAGAAAGTGAAATATGTGTTAGAAATTTAGGGATCGAGATGAAAGATGTAGATGGAAGCATGTTGAGGGAAAGGCTGTGAAAGGAAGGTGGATGGAATATTGTGAAAATGACATTAAAGTAAAGCGTGAAGGTGAAACAGTTGTGACCTGCATGGGCATGCTAGGTGGTGGTGGAGGGAGAGTGCATGAAGATTAAAATGTTGCAGGAGTGGGTGGGTATTACAGCTGAGATAACGTATGGGGGAGAAGCTGGTTGAATGGATGCACAGGGTATGTGGGTTAGCATGGGAAGAGGGCAGGTATGAGGCTGGGCAAAGACCATCATCCCAGTATACAAGGGAAGGATAGGATAAATTGAATGTAGCAAATATAGAGCTGTAAGTTGGTGTAAGGCTCTTGAACATATTTGGAAAGGTTTATGGAAAAATGGATTGAAATGGTGCAGATCACAATGTAGGATTAAGGAAAAGGATCCAGGGTTTAGAAAATGTAGGGGATGTATGGATCAATATTTTTTCAATACTCTGCATTGCAATTGAAAAAATGCTAACGAAAGGGAAGTAAGTTTGTTGTCCTCAAGAACCTTTTGATTAGACAGCAATGTGGGATGTTTTGATGGTGTGGCTGCTATTGAAGGGTGCAAATGTTTTGATGGTGTGGTTGCTATTGAAGGGTGTAAATGTTTTGATGGTGTGGCTGCTATTGAAGGGTGCAAATGTTTTGATGGTGTGGTTGCTATTGAAGGGTGTGGGTGTCTATTGAAGGGTGAATGTTTTGATGGTGTGGCTGCTATTGAAGGGTGTAAATGTTTTGATGGTGTGGCTGCTATTGAAGGGTGTAAATGTTTTGATGGTGTGGTGCTATTGAAGGGTGTAAATGTTTTGATGGTGTGGCTGCTATTGAAGGGTGTAAATGTTTTTCTATAAGGCTGCAAAGGAGAGTGTCAGGGTAAATGAAGGAATGTGTAGATTTTTGGATAAAAGGTGTAAGAAAAGGATACGTGATGTTGTGTTGGCTGTTAACCTATACATAGACGGTGTAATAAGAGATGAGGGCAAGAGTTGGAGATGTTTGCATGGAAATGTATATAGATGGTGGTCAATTATTATTATTATTGAATAAGATTTTTGTTTTGCAGATGAACTGTTTTGGTGGCCGGAAATGACGATGACCCACAGAGACTTGTCAACGTGTTTGATTAGTGTGTACAGAAGACTGAAGCTGTGGGTGCATCTTAACTAAAAGGTAATGGTCTTTTATAGGAGTTACCGTCTATAACACTGTGTTATGTTGTATTCAATGACCCGTAGTGGCCACTGCACTAATGTCACCAGGCGTCATAGATTATAATTTTTAGCATCACTACAGACTTGTATGTGCCACTGAAGAGGCATGCACAGTAGTTAATATTATGTATCTGTCTTCAGTCGCACGTATAAGTCTGTAGTGGTGCTAAATTAAGCTAAAATTTGTACTATATGGCACCTGGCGGCATTAGTGTAGTGGCGAGTATAGTGTTAGTAGTAGTAGAAAAAACCCTGGTAATAGATACACCATAAGCAATGTATCGCTGAAAAGATCAGAAGGTGAAAAAGATCTTGGAGTGAGGGTGAGCCCAGACCTCCGACCTAGGAAACAATGTATTGAGGCCAGAAATAGAGCTAATAGAGTGTTAGGATTCATTACCAGAAGTGTTAAAAGTAGAAGTGCTGAGGTTATTCTAAAGCTTTATCTGGCTCTAGTCAGGCCTCGCCTAGACTATGCGGTTCAGTTTTGGTCTCCATATTACAGGATGGATATAGCCTTGTTAGAATCAGTGCAGAGAAGGATGGCCAAAATGATTCAAGGGATGTGTAACTTTAGTTATGAGAGGAGATTGGAGCTATGAAAGTTACACTCACTCAAGAGATGCAGAGTAAGGGGCGATCTGATAGAAGTTTTTAAGTGGATAAAGGGATTTAAAGGAGAGGTAGGAAAAGTTCTTACGGCTTTTAACCAGGGTAGAACAAGAAGTAACGGATTCAAGCTGGAAAAGCGTAGATTTAGAAAGGAAATAGGGAAAAACTGGTTCACAAATAGGGTGGTGAATGACTGGAATGGTCTCAGTAGACAGGTAGTTAGTGCTGAGTCATTAGGGAGCTTTAAAGAGGGGCTGGATAGGTTCATGGATGGGGATGAAAGGTGGATGTAGGTAGTGTTAGGTGACAGGAACTACCACGTGTAGGCCTCTTGTAGCTTCCTTATTTTCTTCTCACGGCCTCTTATAGCTTCCTTATTTTCTTCTCACGGCCTCTTATAGCTTCCTTATTTTCTTCTCACGGCCTCTTATAGCTTCCTTATTTTCTTATGTTCTTTTTGACAGTAAAATGTTAAATTAGGCTGAATGAAGAAAGATTGGAGGGGGATCATAAATTCTATTAGTATATTATTGGTTCTTGTCTATGGATTGATAGATTTCATGCCAAAAAAGGGGAATGTGTCTTGTATATGGAAGCCTGAACGCAAGGAAGGTGAGAAGAAAAAGTGATTAATCCATGCCCTGTGTAGCCCTTCAAGTCTTGCTATCATGTGGCATCAGCCCATCAATGTTGATTATATTTAATGCCAAAAAAATAATTCATTCACTTATTGGTACATATTCAATGAGCCACCTATTGTATGTGGCACCAAAAACAAGTGCCTAGTGCTCTAATGTGTGGTGGCAACCCCTGTTTTTTAACAAGGCGCTGTCTCAAAAGAGTTACACTATTGTACCCACAAACCATCCATTTCATTGTTTTCACTCGACACTAACTAGCGTTACAGTGTTTATTAGAACTGGGGTTTAAGAAAAGCTCAAAATTACTTTATATTGTAATAAATGCAGTAAAGTAAAATCTGCATCTTTAGGTCATGAACATTGAAAAATTTAAAGTTAGTTAATTTCCCAAATGCAATTTCTTTCCCCGCAGATCTGAGATATGCGGATGACAACAGACCATCTATTATGCATCTGAGCCTTATTTTGGCCTTCCTGCTCCTGGTGGTGGTGGTGTCAAGCTTCAGACCATGCAGGGGTGGGGTGGAGGCGCCAACTTGCAGACCTCGAGGAGCAACAAAACCCATACCCATCGTGCCTGAACCTCAGCGCCCCCGCCATTCCCGGCCTGGCGTGGAGGGGCCGCCTTCCCTGCTGCCCACCTGTTGATTAGCTGTGTTGCTAGTTAATGATGTATAGTGTTAAGAGTTCGAGAGACTCTCCACTTTGAATATTTTAGATTTGATTTGATTTTTTTTTTTTTTTTTTTTTAGTTTAGAAAAATCTCATGTTCCTACATTGTGGCTGTATCTTAGTTTTATACTCTGTCATAATAAAAGAGCATATACATATCTTGCTTATTCCCCCTAATCCTAAGAACATAGAAACAAACAACTGCCAGCCTCCTGTGGATTGCGTGCTTTTCAAACAGTTTTATGCTATAACAGAATAGATGGTGACAGTAAGGAGTGTACGGATAGATTTGTAAGAAGGGAGTGGGAGTAAACTGTGTAGTAGTTGAAATGGTGAAACACAACAGTGCCCCGAGATCATCTAGACACCTGGAGACGATGCTGGAAGTGAGAGGATGAGCCCTGAGTTGTATGGGCGGCAAGTGTTGGAATATTTGAGTGCGAGGATAGGAAGATGTGAGAACGAGGTGCAAATGGAGACGTTTCTGCCGTGACCTTGAGAGAGTTTCAAGGAACAGGCTTCAGAGTAGACTAGACAGCCTTGTATTTGTTCATATTTAACCCTTTGTCTGGAATCTGAACTACTAATGCCACCTCATTATCCTACTTACTTTAGGCATACGAATGATAAAAAGGAATCAAATTAATCTCCAAATAGTTCTGGCTGAAACCACAGACCAAGTTCACAGCACCATGAGTAGCTAATGGAGCTTATTCTGGTTCACTTTTACATCTGTGTATACATAAAGTAAGTAGCATAACGTGATGTCATTGGTGGTTTGGATTCCAGAAGAATTGAATATGAATAACTACTACTCTACACTGACGCCTGTTCCTCAGATCTCCCTCATGGGGGTGGGCACGATAATAGCATCTCTATTTACTCTTCATTCTCACATATTTCAATCCTCTCAATGACATACTCCAGCACCTTGGCCTCCCATCTAACTTGGGGTTGTTCTCTCATACTTCCAACATCCATTGTACTATTATACAGTAAAACCTCTCATATTGGGACTAATTGGGCCAAGGAGTGGTCCGAGTAATGCAAGGATCCGAATAATGGGGGGATTATATATGGGGGTATTTAGGTATGTAAAAAAAAAAAAGGAGGAGGTCCGAATAATGTCAAAGTCCGAATACGAGAGGTTTTACTGTACAGTCTTGTCATTTAACGCACACCCATCCTCCTCAGGTGTCCAAACCATTGCAGGGGACAGTCTTTCACCATGTCCACCACTCCACAGTTCACTCACACTCCTTCTTAAGTCATATAAAATCTTCCATACACATTCCCGGGTTCGATCCCCGGGCGGAGCGAAGATAGATGGGTGGTCTTTCTTAAAACCCGAGCCCCTGTCCACCCAGCAGTGAATGGGTACCGGGGGTTTGTGACCCCCGTTCCGGGGTGGTGGCTTGGGCCAACACTAAGCTGCAGCGGTAGATCACTATGGCTCTGAGGAATTATCCTCTAAAACAAACAAACAAACAAACAAACATTCTCATTACTCTCACCACATATTCTGTTCATAATTACACTACAGAGGTAAATTGCTGTCATGCAAGAACTGACTGACAGATTACAGATGTAATACTTAACATAACCAGAATGGCATATAATAAAAGCCAATAGTTATATAAAACTGGTTAAAAAATTAGTTCATACCATCAGAGTGAAGCAGACTACTTGAAGACACATGTGAATTATTAGTTTGTCCAACACTTACCTTGTTGCCTCTGTGGTGTAGTGGCGTGGTGGTATGAATCCAGGCCAGGGCAAGTCAGCAGCCAGCCCACCCAGCTGTTCATCCTTCCTTTCGGGGATGCTCGATAAATGGGTACCTTTTTTTTTTATTTTTTTTTATTTATTACCTGGGGAAGGTAACTGTGGTAATCAGGATGTCACACTAGCCCTGTGTCCCAGGGTTGCGGGTTCCTACCCACTACAGGCTTAAAGACTAATGCCACGGAGATGAGCGCCGAGGCCACGCGCAGCTTAGCGTAGGCCCCCATCTTTACCATTACCAACACTTATGAGCAATGGGCAGACCTTACAAAACAGTTTTAGCCTTACATTTAATCAATAATTGATTGCCCATTGCATTACAGATATATTATTTATCTGTAACTATATGTATTCCTTGAGCAACTTTACTTCCAGCCTCAATCAGTTTTCTTGTATTATCGATCAACAAGTTAACATGCGAGGAAAAACCATGCCAAGCTGATATTTGCAGTGAGTCCAAGAATGATAAAGAGCTCCTGGCACCTGGCTCTAGGTACACTACTTGGGGTTTTGCCCATTTTTCAGACTGCTTTCACCCACTGGTGGCTCCTCAACTGAGCTTATAGTTTATTATTTATCAAGTTTATAAATGACCAGATTATATATCAACTCACAATTTAGCATCAATAAAAATAATAATCAACGGAATACTATGCTAATAATTTTTCTCAAACACATGTGTGTGAAAATTGCAATTGATTAGACAGAAGGACCCAAAAATTAAAAGGAATGAAATCTAAGGCAAGAAAACCCATATGCATCCTTCATTAGATTACACATGGAGCAAATGTTGTGCCTGGCTGATTCCAGGGTGGCGAGAGCACTGCTACAGCCTACAAGACCCTATAACATATATAATCATATAATTCAAGGGCGTTAAGAGACAGACATTCTGAGTGACCTAATCGTATCATTCAGGGATAATCAGAACGGTACCTGGTACTCTCGTCTACCGAAATTCTCGTCCTGACACAATCCGGGAACTCTCGCCGAAGGTAATGGTTAGGTTAGTAGGATATTAAGGGAAAGATACCGGTAAAAATGAACGAGGACTGCGCGGTCATTTTCTGAAACACTGACTAGATTTTCCTTGCCTAAAATTAGTGCTTTTGGTAAAAATGGACGAGGACTGCACGGGAATTTTCTGAGACACTGACTAGTTTTTCCTTGGGTAAAATTAGTGCTTTTGATAAAAATGGACGAGGACTGCGCAGTCATTTTCTGAAACACTGACTAGATTTTCCTTGCCTAAAATTAGTGCTTTTGGTAAAAATGGACGAGGACTGCGCGGTCATTTTCTGAGACACTGACTAGTTTTTGCGGTAAATTTCTAGTGTTTGCCCATACTCTCCCACTAACCCCCAAGCAAGTTTGGGCACCTGTGGGAATGCGGGGTTTTCGGGTGGGGAACAAATAATGCGTCGAAGACACGTAATTTAAGAATTGTGTAGAGGAGACCAACTCCCTGGATCTAAAGTAATTTCCTTATAACTAGAGAAATTTGCCTAACCAAAATTAACCTAACCTAGCGGGGGGCTTGACCCACCGATAACCTAACCAAATCTAACCTAACCTAACCTCCTAGCGGGGGGGGTTGGGGGGGTTCTCAACACTTCAGTCATCATTCTGTGAGGATCGTCAGGTTCACAACGTCTCTGGACTCAGAAGAAATCCAATGAATTTTCCCTAAATCTAGAGAATTTTTTTAATTTCCATAACTCAAAAAGTATGTGGTTGCGACGCATATTTTGTACCCCAGCCATATATCCTGCATTCCCCCAGGTCCCCAAGCTTGTTTTGGGGGAGAGGGGGGAGTATGGGCAAACACTAGAATAATACCATAAGTTTTAAAGGTTACGCAGAAGTGCATTAATACTGTACAGTATACTAAACAAAAAATAATATAGAAAACGCATGTGGTAATGGCGGTAGTGACCGTGCAGTTATCGTCCATTATAACTGAAACACCAACCGAGAAGTCTTGCCGACATGAAAGTTTTCGGCGAGTTCCACTTGTAATAGGTGCAAATGAAAGAATAAAAGGTATTTCGTTATTGGACAAGTTTTCGCTTGTCCCAAAATAATTTAAAACTACACTTCAATACAATACACGGACATTGGTTACGTAACATGTCAAAACCCCAGACTCCCCCAATCACTAAACTAACCCCCGATATTCCATCCCTGAATTCACAAACACGGGTAAAAGCTGTTTAAATATATAGATTGGCTACTGTTATGTTAATAAATAAACTTGTAACTGTCGCTTAATAGGAACTCTCGCCGACGTAAAAAAAATGGAACATTCTCCGACGGTGGCGAGCATGCCTTCCGTTCCGGGACTGTACCATTAAAGGCTAGCAAACGTGACCTAACTACCATTCAGGGGCAATGAGGGTCAAGCGTCCTGAGTGACCTAACCATAGTGCAAGGTCACTGAGGGGCAGGCATCAGAACAAAAGTTTCATTCTCAAAAACGTCCAAATTACGATATAGTGAAACAACATTAATCTAGCCGCGGGATGCCAGGCTCGCCTCGTCCCACAACAATTCTGCTCACAGGACTCCGCTAGTGGTCTAAAAAACTGGTGCTGCCCAATAACGAACTAATACAACAAAAACACCGAAGGCAGTCCCTACACGACTGAGGCGGCCTCCCACCAAGGCTTGTATCTCCTAAACATTTGTAAACACACGCCGCTGCCGACTACCAATAGGCTTATATTTCAATCCTTACCTCGGTGGTAACGTCTATTAGGCATAATAAATGACATTTTATTTATATATATGAGATACACCTTCTCTACACCTCCTCATCGAGGTGGTGTAAATCTACGCCATAATATTGGCCCTGTGACGTCACGGAAATGGAGTAAGTACGCTTGCTGGATCCAGCCAGGGAGGGTTGGCGCAGACTTGCACCGAGGGGTAAAGTCTGGCGTTGTGACGTCATCGATTTGGCGCAGATGTAGCTCCTGATCCAAGAAAGTTTTCGAAAGAGGAGTATCTCAGACTTACACTGACATACACCGGCGTATGTGTTTGCTGGATCTGGCCCCAGGGCGTGGCAGCCACACTGTTGTGTCATGCTGCTGACCGACGGCGCCGCGTCGACTCCCGCGTCGGCTTGTGGCCATCACTGGCCTGCCGATAACTCGCCTCCGTCACTTATACTTGGCCTTCTCTCACGTCAACGCCGTCACCATTGTGAGCGACGGCGGCGCTCCTCCAAGGTAACATCACCATAACGTGACGGCCTTTGTGCTATCAAAATATCATCGACTTAATAATGATGAGTAAGATTGCAGCCAACTGTTGGTTCCTTGGCGCCAGGGCCGGATCAAGAGCTGTGGGGGCCCTGGGGCACAACATTTGTGGGGGCCCTATATTCGCACAAAATTTAAGCACTTTTGTAGGTATTTTGAGGCCTCTGTTTGGCAAAGAACTATTAATGCATAGACTGGTATTCAGAGATAAAGGATGAAACAGAGACAGGCAAATATGTTTTGGTTTTGTAGCTTGCCAATGTTTTTAATATTACTGCTTAAAGCTAATATACATAGGTAGAGATGGAAGAGTTATAAAAATACTGTAGGCCTACGTGTTCATTTCACACACACACCCATGATTACAAGAAATATAATAAAAGAAAAATAAGTACTATATATATAAGACTGGATCCTAACTCACCCTGCATGAGCACTGCGTAGCTACTGTTCATTGCTCTGCTCTGTCATACACACTCTTAACTGAACTCACTCATTTCTTTTCAACTGCATAAATAAATATTTCTCTAAAAAATACAAATATTTTAGTAAATACAGCAGCTTGTAAAATTATATTCCGTAAACATCAAATAACTTTTACCATATATACCATATATTTTCATGTAGATCAAATATTTACATGAACAATGCAGGTTTACGTACTTTCTGACTGGCAAATGCTTCAATGACTGTTTAAAAATGCATTTCACGAAGGACATCGCTTTGCATGGTCATTATGGCCCACCCTGAGAGACCACTCTGACTCATTGATGTTCTTAGTCTGTAGTTCTTAGTCTTGATTATTTTCATCTTGGAAAACGATCTGCCACCACTACAGTTGGTCACCATTAATACTAAGTACATTCTCAACAGTATTTCAACACTGCAAAAAGTTGCCTGCAAGCCACTAGCAAGTAGAATTTTGTAGAAGTAGAGTTATTTTGGCCATGGGATACTTTCATTGTATTCTTTTATGTGCAGTTTTACAAATTCAGCAAAATGAACTAGTTCATCTTCGAGACTGGACTCTAGGTCATTTTTGTAAAAACTCACAAGACTGGCTGCAGCTGAACTGATCTCGTCAGCATTCATATCTTCCAGGCGACTGAGGAATCCAAAACGCTCACATACAATATCATCAGCAGCTATTCTGTCATTCAGAGACTGGACAAACTGGTCAATAACTGGAATGAAGCCGTTTGTACGAAACTTTGCCTTCGGACTCATCTGGGCATCCTCTACTTTACCATAATCCAGTGGATTAATACACACATTTCGCACACTACGGCGAACCTCAGCCTACTCTTTTGTTCCAGACAGTCTGGTTCCAGCTGCTTCATAGTCATCAGATTTTTCTCTCTTTGTTTCAGTATTGTTTTCAGAGACTTGAGTGCCTTTACTGCAGCACTACTGAGAACCATGTTAGGATCTTGTACAATGTGCTTTGTAATTTGCTTTCCAACTAAATTTAGGGAATGCCCACAACATGGCACGGGTCTGGGACAACTGGCCACGGCCTACTGGCCGCCATATGGAACTTTTCGTTGACAAAATTGATAAAATTGTGATAAAAAAAAGATGATTAAAATTTCTTTATGAAGTACTTTATTGGAATAAAATAATAAAGTAACAGGACCTAACCGAACCTAACCTAACCTAATCAATCCTTAGCTGGTGGGGGTTTAAGGAGCTGCCTTGAGTACGTAAACTTAGGCGTTTGCAGTTTCCTCCCAGTCCGCGGCGGTCAGCCGGCCGCAGCCAGTTTCCCGCGGCCAGTTGGGCTGCGGCCAGGCGGCCGCAGCCAGTTTCCCGCGGCCAGTTGGGCTGCGGCCAGGCGGCCGCAGCCAGTTTCCCGCGGCCAGTTGGGCTGCGGCCAGCCGGCCGCAGCCAGTTTCCCGCGGCCAGTTGGGCTGCGGCCAGGCGGCCGCAGCCAGTTTCCCGCGGCCAGTTGGGCTGCGGCCAGTTGTCCCATTCCCACATGGCACAAATTCTGCTAATGGATTTTGTTCTTTCATAGGACTGCCCCTGCAATCTTTGCTATCAGTGGTGTGGCCCTCTAAACACTCAAACAGGGCATTGGCCATAGCGGCACCAGTGTGACCTCGATTGTCCGTGAATGTCAGGAACCTTTCCTTTGGCAATGTGTCTTCCATATAGCGTATGACCAAAGTTAGTTGATCAATGTCAGCCTCATCTGGGGTTGATCAAGAAAAATGGAATAATAGTTTGATTTCTTGATTCTTGCTACTATTTCCTTCAGCATAAGTTCACCCATTATTCCAATTATTTCTTCACAAATTGTAGATGAGAGATAATTGGTGTGACCTCGTCCTTTATTTGCATGCAGTTTGATGTGAGCTGCAAGAAATGGATCATACTCTGATAGGAGTTCCAGTATGCTAAGATAATTTCCATTTGCTTGAGAACCAATCACTTCATCTGTGCCTCGGAATGCTAATCCACGTTCAGCAATACATTTTATTGTACTTACAATATGCATAAGAAGTTTACACTAATAATCATGCAGTTGAGCTGTTAGCTTTAATAACTCTTGATCAACTCTGCCATGTTCCTTCCCTCGTTTTGCCAAAGTGATTCTAGATGGCACTTTGATTTTTTGTGATCAGCTATCCTTTCATTGCCATGCTTCCAATCACAAAGTCCAACAGTGGCTAATTTGCCCTTTTCAGACCCTGAAGCGACAAGTTTACAGGGCTAACAATAAAGTTTACCAGTCGTTGGAGAGATACAGAGCCAGGAACAATTACCTATCTCATTATTCAGCATTTTACTCTGGAACAAACTCCGTGAGCATTTTCGTGTGTAGTGAATTCCTTTTTGTGGGGGCCCCCTTTTGGTGGGGGCCCTGGGGCTACAACCCCTGTAGCCCCCCTTTAACCCGGCCCTGCTTGGTGCAGGTGCAAGGTGTTGGTGCACCTGTCGTACAGCGAGCAGGTGGTGCAGGTGGCCAGGTGGAGACCCGCTCGCCTCACCCTCACCTCCGGCCTGCCGCTCTTCCCGGAAAAGTTCCACAGGTGAGTGTGAGATATTGTTGGCAGACACTCTCGGCTCATTGCCGCACAGAGAGAGAGAGAGAGAGAGAGTGAGATGACAAAAAGCAACCCTAAAACTTTGAATATCTACGTCAATATATATGAGGCGCTTATTTCAGAAAGTCAATAAATGCCATCAATAAAAAACTAAGAAAATGGCTTCAAAATGTTTCAATGTTCAAAAGATATGACATTTTGAACATTGAAACATTTTGAAGACCTTTTCTTAGTTTTTTATTGATGGCACTTATCAACTTTCTGAAATAAGCGCCTCAAATATAAAGAGCAATCAAACACTTACATCAGGTTCTTGACTACACTCCCTGGTCCTCCACTTGACTTGTCGTCGGTTCTGGCTGAGGATGAAAGCCCCCCCCCGTCCACCTGTATGGGGAGGCAGGAGTGGTTGCTGGGGTCTGGGGGCAGGGGAAGGAAGCTGAATGTCTGCCCTCTGGCCTCTGGGGCTGCAGGTATAGATGTAGGTACTGCCACACCCACCAAGGGAATGTGTTTACTGCTCTCTCGTTCACCCCATTTCATCCATTCTGCATCATTTTCCCCCGGTAAATAATGTAGAATTCTCATGTTTTGCTCCTTCCGCGACCTCAGTTTGTAGTGTTGCTTGGTAGGAGCAGGTGAGGGCAGTGTCAGGGGCGCCTTGGGACTCCTGAAGGTGCTGCCTGAATGCCTGTCTCTCCCTCCTCATGGTCTCAAGGTCAGAGCTGGTGATACGCATGGTGTGAGTAACCGTTACTTTGCCTTGCTCCGCCACACCCAGGGTGATCTCCTCCAGCGCCTTCAGGAAGGTAAGGCACACACTGGCCTCCACTGTGAACATAACAACATAAGAACATAAGGAAGCTACAAGAGGCCGTGAGAACATAATTTATGAGTGTGGCAGCTTTAGGAAAATCTCTCTTTCTATTAGGTATATGAGAAAGAGAACATAGGAACATATATATAAGAACATAAGAAAATAAGGAAGCTACAAGAGGCCGTGAGACCTACACGAGGTAGTTCCTGTTACTTAACACTACATACATCCACCTTTCATCCCCATCCAAGAATTTATCCAGCTTCCTTTTAAAGCTCCCTAGCCTCCTTTTAAAGCTCCCTAGCCTCATTTTAAAGCTCCCTAGCCTCATTTTAAAGCTCTCTAGCCTCCTTTTAAAGCTCCCTAGCCTCCTTCTAAAGCTCCCTAGCCTCCTTCTAAAGCTCCCTAGCCTTATTTTAAAGCTCTAGTCTCCTTTTAAAGCTCCCTAACCTTATTTTAAAGCTCCCTAGCCTCCTCTTAAAGCTCCCTAGCCTCCTTTTAAAGCTCCCTAGCCTCCTTTTAAAGCTCTCTAGCCTCCTTTTAAAGCTCTCTAGCCTCCTTTTAAAGCTCCCTAGCCTCCTTGTAAAGCTCCCTAGCCTCCTTTTAAAGCTCCCTAGCCTCCTTTTAAAGTTCCCTAGCCTCCTTTTAAAGCTCCATAGTCTCCTTTTAAAGCTCCCTAACCTTATTCTAAAGCTCCATAGTCTCCTTTTAAAGCTCCACTAGTCTCCTTTTAAAGCTCCCTAGCCTACTTTTAAAGCTCCTTAGCCTCCTTTAAAAGCTCCCTAGCCTCCTTTTAAAGCTCCCTAGCCTCCTTTTAAAGCTCCCTAGCCTTATTTTAAAGTTCCCTAGCCTCCTTTTAAAGCTCCCTAGCCTCCTTTTAAAGCTCTCTAGCCTTATTTTAAAGCTCCCTAGCCTCCTTTTAAAGCTCCTTAGCCTCCTTTTAAAGCTCCCTAACCTTATTTTAAAGCTCCCTAGCCTCCTTTTAAAGCTCCCTAGTCTCCTTTTAAAGCTCCCTAGCCTCCTTTTAAAGCTCCCTAGCCTCCTTTTAAAGCTCTCCAGCCTCCTTTTAAAGCTCCCTAGCCTCCTATTAAAGCTCCATAGCCTCCTTTTAAAGCTCCATAGTCTCCTTTTAAAGCTCCCTAGCCTCCTTTTAAAGCTCCCTAGCCTCCTTTTAAAGCTCCCTAGCCTTATTTTAAAGCTCCCTAGCCTCTTTTTAAAGCTCCCTAGCCTCCTTTTAAAGCTCTCCAGCCTCCTTTTAAAGCTCCCTAGCCTCCTTTTAAAGCTCCCTAGCCTCCTTTTAAAGCTCCCTAGCCTCCTTTTAAAGCTCCCTAGCCTCCTTTTAAAGCTCCCTAGCCTCCTTTTAAAGCTCCCTAGCCTCCTTTTAAAGCTCCCTAGCCTCCTTTTAAAGCTCCATAACCATATTTTAAAGCTCCCTAGCCTCCTTTTAAAGCTTCCCAGCCTCCTTTTAAAGCTCCCTAGCCTCCTTTTAAAGCTCCCTAGCCTTATTTTAAAGCTCCCTAGCCTCCTTTTAAAGCTCCCTAGCCTCCTTTTAAAGCTCCCTAGCCTCCTTTTAAAGCTCCCTAGCCTTATTTTAAAGCTCCCTAGCCTCCTTTTAAAGCTTCCTAGCCTTATTTTAAAGTTCCCTAGCCTCCTTTTAAAGCTCCCCAGCCTCCTTTTAAAGCTCCCTAGCCTCCTTTTAAAGTTCCCTAGCCTCCTTTTAAAGCTCCATAGTCTCCTTTTAAAGCTCCCTAACCTTATTCTAAAGCTCCATAGTCTCCTTTTAAAGCTCCATAGTCTCCTTTTAAAGCTCCCTAGCCTACTTTTAAAGCTCCTTAGCCTCCTTTAAAAGCTCCCTAGCCTCCTTTTAAAGCTCCCTAGCCTCCTTTTAAAGCTCCCTAGCCTCCTTTTAAAGCTCCCTAGCCTACTTTTAAAGCTCCTTAGCCTCCTTTAAAAGCTCCCTAGCCTCCTTTTAAAGCTCCCTAGCCTCCTTTTAAAGCTCCCTAGCCTTATTTTAAAGTTCCCTAGCCTCCTTTTAAAGCTCCCTAGCCTCCTTTTAAAGCTCTCCAGCCTCCTTTTAAAGCTCCCTAGCCTCCTTTTAAAGCTCCCTAGCCTCCTTTTAAAGCTCCCTAGCCTCCTTTTAAAGCTCCCTAGCCTCCTTTTAAAGCTCCCTAGCCTCCTTTTAAAGCTCCCTAGCCTCCTTTTAAAGCTCCATAACCTTATTTTAAAGCTCCCTAGCCTCCTTTTAAAGCTCCCCAGCCTCCTTTTAAAGCTCCCTAGCCTCCTTTTAAAGCTCCCTAGCCTTATTTTAAAGCTCCCTAGCCTCCTTTTAAAGCTCCCTAGCCTCCTTTTAAAGCTCCCTAGCCTCCTTTTAAAGCTCCCTAGCCTTATTTTAAAGCTCCCTAGCCTCCTTTTAAAGCTTCCTAGCCTTATTTTAAAGTTCCCTAGCCTCCTTTTAAAGCTCCCCAGCCTCCTTTTAAAGCTCCCTAGCCTCCTTTTAAAGCTCCCTAGCCTTATTTTAAAGCTCCCTAGCCTCCTTTTAAAGCTCCCTAGCCTCCTTTTAAAGCTCCCTAGCCTTATTTTAAAGCTCCCTAGCCTTATTTTAACGCTCCCTAGCCTCCTTTTAAAGCTCCCCAGCCTCCGTTTAAAGCTCCTGGCCTCCTTTTAAAGCTCCCTGGCCTCCTTTTAAAGCTCCCTGGCCTCCTTTTAAAGCTCCCTAGCATCCTTTTAAAGCTCCCTAGCCTTAGTTTAAAGCTCCCTAACCTACTTTTAAAGCTCTATAGCCTCCTTTTAAAGCTCTCCAGCCTCCTTTTAAAGCTCCCTAGCCTCCTTTTAAAGCTCCCTAGCCTCTTTTTAAAGCTCCCTAGCCTCCTTTTAAAGTTCCCTAGCCTCCTTTTAAAGCTCCCTAGCCTCCTTTTAATGCTCCCTAACCTTATTTTAAAGCTCCATAGTCTCCTTTTAAAGCTCCATAGTCTCCTTTTAAAGCTCCATAGTCTCCTTTTAAAGCTCCCTAGCCTCCTTTTAAAGCTCCTTAGCCTCCTTTAAAAGCTCCCTAGCCTCCTTTTAAAGCTCCCTAGCCTTATTTTAAAGCTCCCTAGCCTCCTTTTAAAGCTCCCTAGCCTCCTTTTAAAGCTCCCTAGCCTCCTTTTAAAGCTCCCTAGCCTCCTTTTAAAGCTCCCTAGCCTCCTTTTAAAGCCCATAGTCTCCTTTTAAAGCTCCCTAGCCTCCTTTTAAAGCTCCCTAGCCTCTTTTTAAAGCTCCCTAGCCTTATTTTAAAGCTCCCTAGCCTCCTTTTAAAGCTCCCCAGCCTCCTTTTAAATCTCCCCAGCCTCCTTTTAAAGCTCACTAGCCTCCTTTTAAAGCTCCCTAGCCTCCTTTTAAAGCTCCCTAGCCTCCTTTTAAAGCTCCCTAGCTTCCTTTTAAAGCTCCCTAGCCTCCTTTTAAAGCTCCAGAATCTTATTTTAAAGCTCCCTAGCCTCCTTTTAAAGCTCCCCAGCCTCCTTTTAAAGCTCCTTAGCCTCCTTTTAAAGCTCCCTAGCCTTATTTTAAAGCTCCCTAGCCTTATTTTAAAGCTCCCTAGCCTCCTTTTAAAGCTCCCTAGTCTCCTTTTAAAGCTCCCTAGCCTCCTTTTAAAGCTCCCTAGCCTTATTTTAAAGCTCCCTAGCCTCCTTTTAAAGCTCCCTAGCCTCCTTTTAAAGCTCCCTAGCCTCCTTTTAAAGCTCCCTAGCCTCCTTTTAAAGCTCCCTAGCCTCCTTTTAAAGCTCCCTAGCCTCCTTTTAAAGATTGCTAGCCTCCTTTTAAAGCTCCCCAGCCTCCTTTTAAAGCTCCCCAGCCTCCTTTTAAAGCTCCCCAGCCTTATTTTAAAGCTCCCCAGCCTCCTTTTAAAGCTCCCCAGCCTTATTTTAAAGCTCCCTAGCCTCCTTTTAAAGCTCCCTAGCCTCCTTTTAAAGCTCCCTAGCCTTATTTTAAAGCTCCATAGCCTCCTTTTAAAGCTCCCTAGCCTCCTTTTAAAGCTCCCTAGCCTTATTTTAAAGCTTCCTAGCCTCCTTTTAAAGCTCCCCAGCCTCCTTTTAAAGCTCCCTAGCCTCGTTTTAAAGCTCCCTAGCCTCCTTTTAAAGCTCCCTAGCCTCCTTTTAAAGCTCCCTAGCCTCCTTTTAAAGCTCCCTAGCCTCCTTTTAAAGCTCCACAGTACGTATATCCACATCTATATCCACCTTTGAAGGAATCTAACAGGCGCTGCACATGCCCTGGGGAGTACACTGTGTCCGATATATCCGAGGGAGACTGCCGCAGGGGAAACCAGAACAGTGAGGTGGTAAAGTGTCCGGTGGCTTGGTGGTGTGTGGTGAGGTGGTGGGCAAAGGCTCGCTGGCAGGCTGGTGGTGGGAGGACCTGACTGAGGCTGGCCAGGGGAAGGGAGCGGCACATCTTGTCCTCGGGTTCACTGGGGTCCATGAACAGTACCGTCCTGCCGCTATGATGGTCACCGTGTCTGTACGGGACACAAGGCTTGGGGGAAGGAAATAAGAACATAAGAACATAAGAACATAAGAAAATAAGGAAGCTACAAGAGGCCGTGAGACCTACACGTGGTAGAACATAACTTGTGTATGTGAATTCCACTATTAAAAATAAATAGGCACTAAATTTACAGAACATTTTAACCCCTTGAGGCTCAGAGCGTAATTTCCATTGTAATTTGGGTAACATTAGACAATTTTTTGTGAAGATAAGCAATATTTTATAGCTATGACCTGTTATATAAGAACGTAAGAACATAAGAGAGGAGGGTGGCTAGGGGTATGGGAGGTGGCTAGCAGCCCTTATAGGAGAGGTAGGGTGGCTTTATAGGGACACAAGGGGGGAGGGAAGGACATAAGAACATAAGAACATTTAGAAGGATTTATATTAAGCACATGGAGGAGGAGGAGGAGGAGGAGGAGGAGGAGGAGGAGGAGGAGGAGGAGGAGGAGGAGGAGGAGGAGTCACCGTGGCTGCAACACATACAAGGGGGGAGGGAGGGAAATAGCAACATAACTTGTGGCTGGGAATTCCACTATTACAAAAAAGAAGCAATTAAAAGCACCTTAAAATGTTCTGTAAAATTAAGTTACCGAATATTTTAAGGAGAATTTTTTTCTCCTTAATTACTGTTCAGTGGAATACAAAAATAATTGGCACTAAATTTTACAGAACATTTTACGATTTGTTTTACTTCTTGACCCGTTAAATGGAAAAAAAAAAATAGGGACTTCATTTTACAGAACATTTTAACCCCTTCACACCCAGATCTTTCCTTTGCTATATAAAATTGTCTGTTGTTAGCTATAAAATTACGAAAAGTAACTAAATATACCAAATTAGTTAGTTGACAAGGATACTAAACAGGTCATAGCTATAGAATATTGCTTATAGTCACTAAAAATCGTCTAATGGCACCCAAATTACAATGAAAATTACGTTCTGGGACTCAAGGGGTTAAAAATATTTTTTCCGTCTTTACCTGTGAAGTGGAATATAGATTTGAATCCAAGGCCGAATGTACCCACTTGTAACGGATTGGTTTTTTTTTATGCTGTCGCTGAGCTTGCGGATGCCATGCCAGTCCTCATCCGAAAAGACTGCATTGTTGTACAGGCATAACGACAGTCCACACACACACACACACACACACACACACACACACACACACAGTAAGTTAAGATGCAAGTCACAGAACACATAAAAATTAACACATTTAGTTCAGAACCAAAAACAGGCAGTGAGAAAAATGCTAAATTAGCTTCATTAAACTAGGGAAAAAGGAAAAAGAGAACAGAGAGAGAGAGAGAGAGGAGAGAGAGAGAGAGAGAGAGAGAGAGAGAGAGAGAGAGAGAGAGAGAGAGAGAGAGAGAGAGAGAGAAGAGAGAGAGAGAGAGAGAGTAGAGAGAAAGCGAGAAAGAAGAGAAGATAGATAGATAGATAGAAGAGAGAGAGAGATAGAAAAGAGAGAGAAGATTTATTAGTCAATTAACATAAATGGCAAGATTAAGTAAGATCAATGCATTAGATTTCACACCAGTCATTCTAAACAAAAAAAAACAACAAGACATATCTCAAACATAGCCATAATTAAACATAAGCAGCAGTCCAGATGAGCAATCTAGATTCACTACAAGCATTAAACAACAACTATCTAGGCAATAAGGCNGAAGGAAATAAAAAAATAAGAAAAAAAGGAAAATACAAGAGGGCCCCGAGACCTACAGGGAGAACATAACTTGTGTATTGAAATTTCCCCTATTAAAAATAAATAAGCACTAAATTTACAGAACATTTTAACCCCTTGAGGCTCAGAGCATAATTTCCATTGTAATTTGGGTAACATTAGACAATATTTTTGTGAAGATAAGCAATATTTTATAGCTATGACCTGTTATATAAGAACGTAAGAACATAAGAGAGGAGGGTGGCTAGGGGTATGGGAGGTGGCTAGCAGCCCTTATAGGAGAGGTAGGGTGGCTTTATAGGGACACAAGGGGGGAGGGAAGGACATAAGAACATAAGAACATTTAGAAGGATTTATATTAAGCACATGGAGGAGGAGGAGGAGGAGGAGGAGGAGGAGGAGGAGGAGGAGGAGGAGGAGGAGGAGGAGGAGGAGGAGGAGGAGGAGGAGGAGGAGGAGTCACCGTGGCTGCAACACATACAAGGGGGGAGGGAGGGAAATAGGGACATAACTTGTAGCTGGGAATTCCACTATTATAAAAAAGAAGCAATTAAAAGCACCTTAAAATGATCTGTAAAATTAAGTTACCGAATATTTTAAGGAGAATTTTTTTCTCCTTAATTACTGTTCAGTGGAATACAAAATAATTGGCACTAAATTTTACAGAACATTTTAAGATTTGTTTTACTTTTTGACCCGTTAAATGGAAAAAAAAAAATAGGGACTTCATTTTACAGAACATTTTAACCCCTTCACGCCCAGGTCTTTCCTTGGCTATATAAAATTGTCTGTTGTTAGCTATAAAATTACGAAAAGTAACTAAATATACCAAATTAGTTAGTTGACAAGGATACTAAACAGGTCATATCTATAAAATAATGCTTATAGTCACTACAAATCGTCTAATGGCACCCAAATTACAATGAAAATTACGTTCTGGGACTCAAGGGGTTAAAAATATTTTTTCCGTCTTTACCTGTGAAGTGGAATATAGATTTGAATCCAAGGCCGAATGTACCCACTTGTAACGGATGGGTTTTTTTTAAGCTGTCGCTGAGCTTGTGTATGCCATGCCAGTCCTCATCCGAAAAGACCGCATTGTTGTACAGGCATAACGACGGTCCCTGCACACACACACACACACACACACACACACACACACACACACACACACACACACAGTAAGTTAAGATGCAAGTCACAGAACACATAAAAATTAACACAATTAGTTCAGAACCAAAAACAGGCAGTGAGAAAAATGCTAAATTAGCTTCATTAAACTAGGGAAAAAGGAAAAAGAGAACAGAGAGAGAGAGAGAGAGAGAGAGAGAGAGAGAGAGAGAGAGAGAGAGAGAGAGAGAGAGAGAGAGAGAGACGTAGGTAGATAGATAGCGAGAAAGATAGATAGATAGATAGATATAGAGAGAGACAAAAAAGAGAGAGAGAGCATTTATTATCAATTAAACAAAAATGGCAAGATTAAGTAAGATCAATGCATTAGATTTCACAACCAAGTCAATTCTAAACAAAAAAACAACAAATCATCACAAGCAACATTAATCACTCAAAACAAAAACTACGCCAGTAATAAAAAGACACCTAAACAGGCAGTCCAGCCATGAGCCATATTTCTAGGGGCATTTATAAGGGCACCACATACTATCTAGGGGCATTTATAAGGGCACCACATACTATCTAGGGGCATTTATAAGGGCACCACATACTATCTAGGGGCATTTATAAGGGCACCACATACTATCTAGGGGCATTTATAAGGGCACCACATACTATCTAGGGGCATTTATAAGGGCACCACATACTATCTAGGGGCATTTATAAGGCACTACATACTATCTAGGGGCATTTATAAGGGCACCACATACTATCTAGGGGCATTTATAAGGGCACCACATACTATATAGGGGCATTTATAAGGGCACCACATACTATCTAGGGCATTTATAAGGGCACTACATACTATCTAGGGGCATTTATAAGGGCACTACATACTATCTAGGGGCATTTATAAGGGCACCACATACTATCTAGGGGCATTTATAAGGGCACCACATACTATCTAGGGGCATTTATAAGGGCACCACATACTATCTAGGGGCATTTATAAGGGCACCACATACTATCTAGGGGCATTTATAAGGGCACTACATACTATCTAGGGGCATTTATAAGGGCACTACATACTATCTAGGGGCATTTATAAGGGCACCACATACTATCTAGGGGCATTTATAAGGGCACTACATACTATCTAGGGGCATTTATAAGGGCACCACATACTATCTAGGGGCATTTATAAGGGCACTACATACTATCTAGGGGCATTTATAAGGGCACCACATACTATCTAGGGGCATTTATAAGGGCACCACATACTATCTAGGGGCATTTATAAGGGCACCATATACTATCTAGGGGCATTTATAAGGGCACCACATACTATCTAGGGGCATTTATAAGGGCACCACATACTATCTAGGGGCATTTATAAGGGCACCACATACTATCTAGGGGCATTTATAAGGGCACCACATACTATCTAGGGCATTTATAAGGGCACTACATACTATCTAGGGGCATGTATAAGGGCACCACATACTATCTAAGGGCATTTATAAGGGCACCACATACTATCTAGGGGCATTTATAAGGGCACCACATACTATCTAGGGGCATTTATAAGGGCACCACATACTATCTAGGGCATGTATAAGGGCACCACATACTATCTAGGGCATTTATAAGGGCACTACATACTATCTAGGGGCATGTATAAGTGCACCACATACTATCTAGGGGCATTTATAAGGGCACCACATACTATCTAGGGGCATTTATAAGGGCACCACATACTATCTAGGGGCATTTATAAGGGCACCACATACTATCTAGGGGCATTTATAAGGGCACTACATACTATCTAGGGGCATTTATAAGGGCACCACATACTATCTAGGGGCATTTATAAGGGCACCACATACTATCTAGGGGCATTTATAAGGGCACCACATACTATCTAGGGGCATTTATAAGGGCACCACATACTATCTAGGGGCATTTATCAGGGCACCACATACTATCTAGGGGCATTTATAAGGGCAACCACATACTATCTAGGGGCATTTATAAGGGCACCACATACTATCTAGGGCATTTATAAGGGCACCACATACTATCTAGGGCATTTTATAAGGGCACCACATACTATCTAGGAGCATTTATAGGGCACCACATACTATCTAGGGGCATTTATAAGGGCACCACATACTATCTAGGGGCATTTATAAGGGCACTACATACTATCTAGGGGCATTTATAGGGCACCACATACTATCTAGGGGCATTTATAAGGGCACCACATACTATCTAGGGGCATTTATAAGGGCACCACATACTATCTAGGGCATTTATAAGGGCACCACATACTATCTAGGGGCATTTATAAGGGCACTACATACTATCTAGGGGCATTTATAAGGGCACCACATACTATCTAGGGGCATTTATAAGGGCACCACATACTATCTAGGGGCATTTATAAGGGCACCACATACTATCTAGGGGCATTTATCAGGGCACCACATACTATCTAGGGGCATTTATAAGGGCACCACATACTATCTAGGGGCATTTATAAGGGCACCACATACTATCTAGGGGCATTTATAAGGGCACTACATACTATCTAGGGGCATTTATAAGGGCACCACATACTATCTAGGGGCATTTATAAGGGCACCACATACTATCTATTGGCATTTATAA
>JACEEZ010019025.1:64316-86816 GCA_016584305.1 Chionoecetes opilio | reverse complement strand
TGTGTGTGTGTGTGTGTGTGTGTGTGTGTGTGTGTGTGTGTGTGTGTGTGTGTGTGTGTGTGTGTGTGTGTGTGTGTGTGTGTGTGTGTGTGTGTGTGTGTGTGTGTGTGTGTGTGTGTGTGTGTGTGTGTGTGTGTGTGTGTGTGTGTGTGCCTACAGCGCCGTTAGGCAGTGACCTCCAGGGGTGGGATGGTAGGCCCTGGAGGTTAACTTGAGGGCTGTGTACCTACCGTATTTTACAGCTTATAAGACTCACTTTTTCCCCAAAAAAATATCCTGAAAATGCCCCAAGCCCCTGTCCACCCAGCAGTGAATGGGTACTGGGTGTTAGCCTAGGGTTTGTGACCCGCCTCCCGGGGTGGTGGCTTCGGCCAACACTACGTAGAGAAGAGGAGGGAGGAGAGGAGCTTGAGTTGGGAGTCAACCAGCGGATGCTGTTTTGGTCTGAGTGAGTGAGCCTGGACACATATCTTGTCAGCTGATGGTTGTGTGACAGTGTTTAATGGCAATAACACTGTCACAATGCCTTCCTCTCTTCTCTCCTGTCTCCTCCAGTACCTCCACAAACCACTACCACACACGTCATGGTTAATCACTTATAAAGGAGTATTTTGTGTGGTAATAGTAAGGACCGGCGCGGGGTGTAAGGTAAGGTGCTACTTATTTCGAGGTGTTACCTATCTTATGCCACACCGGCTGCTCCTGTAGAGAAAAACACAAACAAATGGAAAAAAACAAAGCAAAACTACAAGCTATACTAAGCCTATTATAATACTATACCAAGCAGGAAGGAAGGAAGACGTGTCCCGTACATCTCTTATGGGAGGCGGTAGCAGAGTGGTTAGCGTCAAGATATATGTCAAGCTCGAGCAATAGCTTGACAGACGACCTACAAAGTGATACTAAGCAGAAAAGGTCACAAGAAGAAGAAGAAGTCTCCGAGTGGCGTTCTCGGTGACCCGAGTTCGATCCTTGATGAGGGCTGTAAAATCCACTTAAAATCTTTCTCTGCACCGTTGAGTGGCCTAAGAACACCCACACGCTGCCCATTAACTCTACCTTCGATTGTGAGTGCATGGGAGGACACAGGGGGCGGCATGAGCCTCTAATCACAGGCGTCACTATAGAAATTCTGTCTGCGCCACCACGGGCAAGAGCCAACCATCACAGCCCTCAAGTTAACCTCCAGGGCCTGCCATCCCACTCCTGGAGGTCACTGCCTAACAGCGCTGTAGGCACACACACACACACACATAAAAAGAAAAAAAAAAAAAAAAAACGCTAAACTCTGGGATATATGCGCGTAACTCGGGATGGCAAGAATTTAGGACTCAGCGCGAAACTCGCATAGCGTGAAACTCGGGAGGGTAGTGTAGAGTATGTTGTGTAACATCAAAAATNCCTCCGATTTTGCGCTTGCTTTCTTCCGGAGGCACAGCGCGAAACTCGCGGATCGCGAAACTCGGGTATTGAAAACACTGTAAAAATGGTTTTTTAGCCCTTTTTTTTTTTTTTTTTTTTTTTGGGTTGTGTGTGTGCCTACGCGCCGTTAGGCAGTGCCCTCCAGGGGTGGGATGGTAGGCCCTGGAGGTTACTTGGGGCTGTGTACTACCGTATTTTAGAGCTTATAAGACTCACTTTTTCCCCAAAAAAATACCTGAAAATGCCCCAAGCCCCTGTCCACCCAGCAGTGAATGGGTACTGGGTGTTAGCCTAGGGTTTGTGACCTGCCTCCCGGGGTGGTGGCTTCGGCCAACACTACGTAGAGAAGAGGAGGGAGGAGAGGAGCTTGAGTTGGGAGTCACCCAGCGGATGCTGTTTTGGTCTGAGTGAGTGAGCTTGAACACATATCTTGTCAGCTGATGGTTGTTGTGACAGTGTTATTATGGCAATAACACTGTCACAATGCCTTCCTCTCTTCTCTCCTGTCTCCTCCAGTACCTCCACAAACCACACTACCACACACGTCATGGCTAATCACTTATAAAGGAGTATTTTGTGGTAAATAGTAAGGTAAGGTGCTACTTATTTCGAGGTGTTACCTATCTTATGCGACACCGGCTGTTCCTGTAGAGAAAAACACAAACAAATGAAAAAAAAACAAAGCAAAACTACAAGCTTATACTAAGCCTATTATATACTGATACTAAGCAGGAGGAAGGAAGACGTGTCCCGTACGTCTCTTATGGGAGGCGGTAGCAGAGTGGTTAGCGTCAAGATATATGTCAAGCTCGAGCACAAGCTTGACAGACGACCTACAAAGTGATACTAAGCAGAAAAGGTCACAAGAAGAAGAAGAAGTCTCCGAGCGGCGTTCTCGGTGATCCGAGTTCGATCCTTGATGAGGGCTGTAAAATCCACTTAAAATCTTTCTCTGCACCGTGGAGTGGCCTAAGAACACCCACACGCTGCCCATTAACTCTACCTTCGATTGTGAGTGCATCGAAGGACACAGGGGGCGGCATGAGCCTCTAATCACAGGCGTCACTATAGAAATTCTGTCTGCGCCACCACGGGCAAGGGCCAACCATCACAGCCCTCAAGTTAACTTCCAGGGCCTACCATCCCACTCCTGGAGGTCACTGCCTAACGGCGCTGTAGGCACACACACACACACACACACACACACCAAAAAAAATAATAATAAACCCGAAGCTCGGGGATATAATGCGCAAAAGTCGGGATGGTAAGAATTTAGGACTCAGCGCGAAACTCAAGGATTGCGAAACTCGCATAGCGTGAAACTCGGGAGGGTAGTGTATAATGGCAGTAATGATGATTGCTGTCTGGGTCCTATTAACTCTCCCTGGCCCATTACTACATGCAAAACTGTGTTCATACATTGCAACATACAAAATCAAATAACATGAAACAACTTTATTGGAAGGAAGATAGCCTACAGGTGCCATAGGCTAAAAAAATAATAATAATAATAATAATAATAATTAAATACAATATTGGCTTGTCACCTAAAGTAGACTGTCATTTACATCAGAAAACAAGTGAATAAGCAGCTAACAGACAGCAAAGCATAAACACTCACAGTTAACAGACACCAAGGAGGCATGACCAGTAGGGTGCCAATAGCGCATAGGGGTAAATTTAAAACTTGATATTTTTTAACGGCCCTTGGTGGGATACTGTGCAGTAATGAGAAAACCTCTCATGCAAAATTTGAAGCGAATTGGTTTATATTTAGAGGTGGCGCAAGTGAATTGAAACCAGTACTATGTGTACTATGTGATTATACCTGTACCGAAGTCTGAAAGGCTAGGGTTCTAAATCACCCATTTCTTTTTCAGAATGGCTCATTCACGCGCAGCTACGACTGTTTGGCTGGTGGGACAGCCAAACCCCGACCCCATCCTCGGAGCCAAACTCCCCTCTCGTGGCGACGTGCTCAAGCGAGCTTTCTACTTCCACAACGTGGAAAAGAAAACCGTCGCCACCAGCGCCGCGGCCACTGTCCAAGAGGTGCTAAGGTTCTGGGAGACCGCGAGGATCCCAACAATGACGGCAAAAAGTGTCGTTCGCAAGGTGGAGGTCTTGTTCAAGGACTGGAAGGCGCTCGTGAAGAGCAAGGGAAGAGCGACGAACAAGACGAAGGAGGAAGAGTTTCAAGAGGCCCTCTGCGACCTCTTCGACGTCGCCCACGCCGACGCGATGACCCTGATGACGATCCCGGCTGATCGCGAGTTCCTAGCGGCGCAACGCGAGAAGGGTCGCCGAGGGATCATGCAGGGAGCTGACAGGGTCGACAGAGAAGACAGAGAAGCGATCACGAGAAGCCTCGACGTCGCAGCTGGACGAACGTGCGGTGCTCGCGTCCTCCTCCTCCTCCTCCTCGGTTGAGTCCAGTCCGGCACGCGGCGGGGCGGCTGCTACCGCTGAGCCGACCGGTGCAAGCCCTCCGAAGCGACGAGCGCGGGGGTCACAGGTCGTGCTCTCCCAGGAGTTAGCGAGCGCCCTCGACCGGACCGGCGTGAGCGACCGCAAAGCGCTCCGCATCGTCGCGGCGACCGCCAGTAGCCTCGGCCACAATCCTCAGGAGCTGATCCTGAATGCCGAGAGCATCCGGCAGGCTCGCGCCGGCTACCGGTCCCAGCTGGCCGCGGAAGTCAAGACAACCTTCGTCCCTGACACGCCTCTTACCGTTCACTGGGACGGGAAGATCCTGCCGGATTGCGACGGTACGCGGGTGGATCGGCTGGCTATCCTCGTCTCCGGCGACGGCGTCCAGAAGCTCATCGGCGTTCCCAAGCTGGCAAGTGGGACTGGAGAGGCGATGGCGAGCGCCGTGGCTGAAGCGCTCGACGACTGGGGCTCGCAGAGCGTGTGGTGGCTATGTCGTTTGATACGACCGCCGCCAACCACTGGAGCCCCGCCGGTGCCTGCACCCTGCTGGAGCAGAAGCTTGGTCGGCGTCTGCTAAGCCTCACCTGCCGGCACCATGTACACGAGCTGGTGCTGGAGAAGGCGTTCTCTATCTGCATGGGGCCGTCGTCGGGTCCTGACATCGGCGTCTTCAACCGATTCAAGGAACGGTGGGCTTTCATCGACCAGAGCCAGCCGGAGCCGCCAACGCCCGACGAGCTGCCGCCCACCCTCCTGAACAAGCGGGACACACTTCTGCAGGAGTGGGCCGCGCTGTTCAACACCAGCCACCCGCGGGACGACTACAAGGAGATGCTGGAGCTCTTCATCGTCCTGCTGGGTGGCGAGGGCGACGTCCCGAAGGTGAAGTTCCGGCGACCGGGCGCCATGCACCGCGCGCGCTGGATGGCGCGTGCCATCTACGCGGCGAAGATTACGCTGTTCGCCGCCCAACTGGGGGAGCTCTGCTCACCGCGCGAGCTGTCCAGCCTCCGCCGGTTCACCTTCTTCGTCGCTGAGGTCTACGTGACCCGCTGGTTCGAGGCGCCCGTGGCCGCCTTCGCGCCGGCGAATGACTTGTAACTGGCCGCCGACCTCCGCGACTTCCACAACGCTGAGATCGGCAAGGCGTGTGTGAAGACCTTCTCCCGGCACTTCTGGTACCTGAGCGAGCCACTGGTCGCCATGGCTCTCTTCGACCACCGCTTGCCAACCGCCGAGAAGGCGCTGGCGGAAGCGATGCAGCGGAAAGAAGGATCCGAGGAACCGCCGAAGCGCATCACCGTCTCCGACGCCCGCCTCGCCTCGTCCACGCTAGCGTCGTTCGGAAGCCGGGCGTCCGGCGCCCTCCTCGACGCCGTCGGAACGGAGAGGGCGTTCCTCTCGAAGGAGCCGGAGGAGTGGCCGAGTGACACGGGGTTTGTCGCGGCGTCTCGGCGCGTCGCGAGCCTACACGTCACCAACGACACGGCGGAGCGAGGGGTGGCGCTGTTCCAGTCCTTCAACCTCAGCCTGACGAAGAACGAGGATCAGCGCCAATTCCTCTTGCAGGTTGTCGAGAGGCACCGTCGACAACAGCCAGGAACATCGAAGGCTTCCCTTCCCCGGCCAAGCGGAAGACAATGAGTGGCTTGGGCAACCATGATGCCCCCTGCCCCTAAAGGGGCTAATACTTGCTTTGAAGAGCGAGGGGGACCAGCAGCCCAACTGGTGGAAGGAGAGGTCTCAAAAGGCTTCAATTGCCAACAAACACCCCAGAGACGATGTCCTTCCTTGTAGTCCCTATCGGAGTCTATAGGGGGAACAATCAATCGACTTGCGCCACCTTCAAATATACAATAAACCCTTCATGCTCGCGGGGGTTAGGGAACAGAGACACCCGCGAGTATCGTAAATCCGCGAGCATGACATTAGTCATTCATTTACCCCATAGTTGTTGTTGTTGTTGTTGTTGTTGTGTTTTTTTGTTTTTTTTTTCTCTATCACAAGGAACTGGCCAAGAGCACAACAAAAATGGGTAACACAAAGCCCGCTTAGTTGCCAGTCCCTATAAAGAAGACAGTAAGAGAATAAAATAAAAACAGAGGGGTGAGCCAATTTAGTTCGGGAGGTGTCTTGTTACTCTTCTTTTGAAAAGATTTAAGTCATAGGAAAGTGCAAAAATAGAAACAGGAAGAGAGTTCCAGAGTTTACCAGTGAAAGGGATGAAAGAGTAAAGATACTGATTAACTCTTGCATTAGGAAGATGGACAGAATAGGGATGAGAATGAGTAGAAAGTCTTGTGCAGCGAGACCGCGGGAGTGGGGGAAGCATGCAGTTAGCAAGTTCGTGAGCATGAAAATAACGGTAGAAGAGAGCAAGAGAAGCAAAGCAACATTGCGGCGGTGATTTAAAGATTGAAGACAGTCAGTCAGAGGAGAGGAGTTGATGAGATGAAAAGCTTTTGACTCAACCCTGTTTAGAAGAGCTGTATAAAAAAAAAAAAAAAAAAAAAAAAAAAAAAAAAAAATTGAAACCCCGCGAGTAATCAAATCCGCGAGCCTGAAACCCGCGAGTATGAAGGGTTTAGTGTACTTCGATTGCGCTCAAATTTTACACACGTTGTTTTCTCACCACCCCACAGTAGTCCACTAAGGGCCGTTCAAAAAATCCAAGTTTCGTTTTTTATTGGCACCCTAATGACCAGTGACTCCACTCCTCACCTTCCTGTGACACGGCCAGGGCGCGGCCCGAATTGGCCAACACCTCGGCCTCGAAGGCTCCGTGCTTCTGGATCTTGGACTGCAGGTTGGTGGGGTCCCGGTAGCTCTCGTCACACGCCACCTGCAGCTTCTTGGAGATCCAGCCTTCAACCTCGTACACGTTTCTGAGGAACTGCTGCAGCGACTTGGACTCCCGCAGCTTTTGTGCCCGGAACGCCGCCTTGCCCTTGAGGGCGTCGCGCTTCTCCAGCACCACCTTGAGGCGGCGGCGGATGCCCTCGCTGTCGTAGTGGTCGTTGTTCAGCAGGTCGTTGCCGAAGGACTCCAGCTGCTCTATCTTGTTGTCCTGCGCCTCAAACGTCTTCTCAAAGCTCTAGTGTTTCTTGACGAGCTCCTCCACGGTGGCTGACGAGTCCTGGCTGGAAAAAGTGCAAAATAATATGTGATCTTCATAATTATTGATCATTAATGTCTGCTAAATGGTGTTGAATGGGGATTGAAAAAAGACATGAAATCACGTAATTGTGAAGATGCAAATTTTAAAATCTTATTACTCAACAGGAGTGAGGCTTCATAATTGTGTTCACGCTCTTCTATAACAAGTCTGAAGGAGGTGATGTGCACTGGTCAGGAACATTAATGTAAACAAATAAAAAGCCTGGCAAGCTGTACACTAATACAAACACATGTGGGGGAAGAGGAAGACTCCTAAAATGCAACAACACTGACGGCAAATAAAATTAAGTCTTTCCTGCGGGGCCGAGCTGTTTCTTCAGAAGCATTACGGGCTACCAGTGACTCGGTGCATACAGATGGAACTATGTATCAGTAATGCTGATATACAACAAATAACATATATCACTACTAGCCCTGGAGGACCTGGGTGTGTGATGTACATGTATAAGAAATAAAGGAAAAAACAAAACAATTGGGTGGAAAAAAAAAAAATAAAAAAAAATAAAGCAAGTTTACGGCAAGTAAGTAAACAAGCACAGATAACTGCTAGAACTGCTACACTACAAAGTAATATAAGTTAAAAGTCACACGTGCAGAATACTTCAGTCATACATCGTCTCTACATTCTGATGCATGTCAATGAAAATGTGATAGAAACTTTCACTAAAGGTTAAAATTACACACACACACACACACACACACACACACACACACACATACATTTAATCCCTAGCTGCCATGGCATCTTAATATTCAATGTATAACATGAAACACGCCAAAATGAAGGCAGCTTAACCTCAAGACAAAACATTCATGACCATACATACATGATCAACAATCATGTATTTCAGCATTAGTTATCACTATTGTAGCAAAACAGGATACAGAAACCCAGCAACACTCATGATATTTGTTAAGTAATATGATATATAGATGCCCAAGTGAGATATTTGCTGCTCTGTTTTGTTAAGTCATAAATTAAGTTAGTTCTGTTTAAGTAATGCAGTGTTATGACTTGCTTTCCGTACACAGGGACCAGTTTATTTAGTACACAGGGACCAGTTTATTTAGTACACAGGGACCAGTTTATTTAGTACACAGGGACCAGTTTATTTAGTACACAGGGACCAGTTTATTTAGTACACAGGGACCAGTTTATTTAGTACACAGGGACCAGTTTATTTAGTACACAGGGACCAGTTTATTTAGTACACAGGGACCAGTTTATTTAGTACACAGGGACCAGTTTATTTAGTACACAGGGACCAGTTTATTTAGTACACAGGGACCAGTTTATTTAGTACACAGGGACCAGTTTATTTAGTACACAGGACCAGTTTATTTAGTACACAGGGACCAGTTTATTTAGTACACAGGGACCAGTTTATTTAGTACACAGGGACCAGTTTATTTAGTACACAGGGACCAGTTTATTTAGTACACAGGGACCAGTTTATTTAGTACACAGGGACCAGTTGATGACGTACCCCGACATCATCGTTGTTGAGGAATGCCTCCTTGCTGGCCAGCCACGACTTAGCCTGCTCCGTCATCTCCAGGAACACCTGCATCTGGTGGGCCTGCGTGGACACCTTCTGCCGCTCACTCCAGAACACCACCACCTGAAACAACACCAGCAAACATTGTCACTAACCTGATTTTGTTCTATTAGTTGAAATGTATGGTTTATTTATTCTTATTAGCCCCATTTCTTTATTCTCTTACTGTCTTCTTTATAGGCACTGCCAACTCAGCGGGCTTTGGGTTACTTCTTTTTTTTTGCCCTTGGCCTTTGTGATCAGAAAAAAATTATTTAATAAAAAAAAAAAAAGGAAAAAAAAAAGGGTGATCACATTATTCTGTTCAAAAGACTATGGACTTGTCTTCTGTGGCTTTGATAAATGCTTGTTCACAGTCACAATAACTATGTACAACAACAACAACAACAACAACAATAATAGCCTACAGGCACTATAGGCTCCAATGAAAAATAAGAGAAAAAAATCCTTTCTTTTATTAGAGAATGTAACCATCAAAAGAAGTTAAATTATCATTCCTTACAATCAAGTAAGTGTTTGTCACAGAAGATTACCGTACTTACTTTTATCCTATTTTGATCATGACATTGTAGTACAGGTTGAAGTTCCCAAACTCGGCAACCTCGGGACCAGCGCCGAGCCGAGTAATGGAATTTTCCGACTTTTAGAACGTAGATATATTAAGGGGAAAAAAAACAATTTTCTCAGAAATAGTTAACACATTGTTCTTCCTTTTCTTTTCACTTCCACCAGTAGGTGTTCCTGGACGTTTGGGGGCCATAATACCAATAACAGACCTGTAGAAGTACACAAAATAACAGTGTACACAACTCTACAGTCACAACAACACTGAACAATAACAACAAACAAATCGGCGGGAGCAACCAAGCGGCCTAGTGTGGTGGCACCCAGCGGCCTAGTGTGGTGGCACCCAGCGGCCTAGTGTGGTGGCACCCAGCGGCCTAGTGTGGTGGCACCTAGTGGCCGACCCGGCAACTACGCGCCGGGTTTTGGGTGTTCTGCCGTGTTTTGGAAAATCCAGAACCATAGCCGAGTTTTGGGTGTTGCTGAGTCTTGGGATGCCGAGTTTGGGAACTTCAACCTGTATAGTACTGCAGATAGGTGAAAGTATTGTGGGTTTGATGAAACAAGCATGGAATTTGGTCCGCAGGTAGACTATGCCTCAGTGGTGATTTTTAGATTTAGGGCCATCTCAGATTCGACCTGTGACAAAAATGGCGGCCATTTTTCAGATGGCCGCCATCGCTTATTTTGAAATTCTTGATATTGTAGGTTAAATCAATTCTAGGGGTGGGAATGTTTTTCCTTTGTATTTATAAATCATACATTATTAATTGTACTGTCCACATAACAGTTGAAATGGCAAATAATTACTAGTTTGAGCTAAAAAATTAGAATGACCATTTTTATGTCATGTTACGATTTTGAAATCAGGACCACTTCGTCAAGTGCGTCAAACAACCCATAATTATTTCTTCTGTTTTTGTAGGTAGCAGAGGTACACACCATAGCTTATTATAGTCTAATTACAAGTCAATAGGATGGAAATTATGTCCAAACAGTAATGAACTGTTCTCTGTGTGCTGCGTCACTCAGAGCACTGTCCACCGCACTGACAAACAGTAATGAACTGTTCTCTGTGTGCTGCGTCACTCAGAGCACTGTCCACCGCACTGACAAACAGTAATGAACTGTTCTCTGTGTGCTGCGTCACTCAGAGCACTGTCCACCGCAATGACAAACAGTAATGAACTGTTCTCTGTGTGCTGCGTCACTCAGAGCACTGTCCACCGCACTGACAAACAGTAATGAACTGTTCTCTGTGTGCTGCGTCACTCAGAGCACTGTCCACCGCACTGACAAACAGTAATGAACTGTTCTCTGTGTGCTGCGTCACTCAGAGCACTGTCCACCGCACTGACAAACAGTAATGAACTGTTCTCTGTGTGCTGCGTCACTCAGAGCACTGTCCACCGCACTGACAAACAGTAATGAACTGTTCTCTGTGAGCCGCGTCACTCAGAGCACTGTCCACCGCACTGACAAACAGTAATGAACTGTTCTCTGTGAGCTGCGTCACTCAGAGCACTGTCCACCGCACTGACAAACAGTAATGAACTGTTCTCTGTGAACTGCGTCACTCAGAGCACTGTCCACCGCACTGACAAACAGTAATGAACTGTTCTCTGTGAACTGCGTCACTCAGAGCACTGTCCACCGCACTGACAAACAGTAATGAACTGTTCTCTGTGTGCTGCGTCACTCAGAGCACTGTCCACCGCAACTGACAAAACAGTAATGAACTGTTCTCTGTGAGCCGCGTCACTCAGAGCACTGTCCACCGCACTGACAAACAGTAATGAACTGTTCTCTGTGAGCTGCGTCACTCAGAGCACTGTCCACCGCACTGACAAACAGTAATGAACTGTTCTCTGTGAGCTGCGTCACTCAGAGCACTGTCCACCGCACTGACAAACAGTAATGAAACTGTTCTCTGTGTGCTGTGTCACTCAGAGCACTGTCCACCGCACTGACAAACAGTAATGAACTGTTCTCTGTGTGCTGCGTCACTCAGAGCACTGTCCACCGCACTGACAAACAGTAATGAACTGTTTCTCTGTGTGCTGCGTCACTCAGAGCACTGTCCACCGCACTGACAAACAGTAATGAACTGTTCTCTGTGAGCTGCGGCACTCAGAGCACTGTCCACCGCACTGACAAACAGTAATGAACTGTTCTCTGTGAGCCGCGTCACTCAGAGCACTGTCCACCGCACTGACAAACAGTAATGAACTGTTCTCTGTGAGCTGCGTCACTCAGAGCACTGTCCACCGCACTGACAAAACAGTAATGAACTGTTCTCTGTGAGCCGCGTCACTCAGAGCACTGTCCACCGCACTGACAAACAGTAATGAACTGTTCTCTGTGAGCTGCGTCACTCAGAGCACTGTCCACCCGCACTGACAAACAGTAATGAACTGTTCTCTGTGAGCCGCGTCACTCAGAGCACTGTCCACAGCACTGACAAACAGTAATGAACTGTTCTCTGTGAGCCGCCGTCACTCAGAGCACTGTCCACCGCACTGACAAACAGTAATGAACTGTTCTCTGTGAGCTGCGTCACTCAGAGCACTGTCCACTCGCACTGACAAACAGTAATGAACTGTTCTCTGGGTGCTGCGTCACTCAGAGCACTGTCCACCGCACTGACAAACAGTAATGAACTGTTCTCTGTGAGCTGCGTCACTCAGAGCACTGTCCACCGCACTGACAAACAGTAATGAACTGTTCTCTGTGTGCTGCATCACTCAGAGCACTGTCCACCGCACTGACAAACAGTAATGAACTGTTCTCTGTGAGCTGCGTCACTCAGAGCACTGTCCACCACACTGACAAACAGTAATGAACTGTTCTCTGTGAGCTGCGTCACTCAGAGCACTGTCCACCGCACTGACAAACAGTAATGAACTGTTCTCTGTGAGCCGCGTCACTCAGAGCACTGTCCACCGCACTGACAAACAGTAATGAACTGTTCTCTGTGTGCTGCGTCACTCAGAGCACTGTCCACCGCACTGACAAACAGTAATGAACTGTTCTCTGTGAGCCGCGTCACTCAGAGCACTGTCCACCGCACTGACAAACAGTAATGAACTGTTCTCTGTGAGCTGCGTCACTCAGAGCACTGTCCACCGCACTGACAAACAGTAATGAACTGTTCTCTGTGAGCCGCGTCACTCAGAGCACTGTCCACCGCACTGACAAACAGTAATGAACTGTTCTCTGTGTGCTGCGTCACTCAGAGCACTGTCCACCGCACTGACAAACAGTAATGAACTGTTCTCTGTGTGCTGCGTCACTCAGAGCACTGTCCACCGCACTGACAAACAGTAATGAACTGTTCTCTGTGTGCTGCGTCACTCAGAGCACTGTCCCACCGCACTGACAAACAGTAATGAACTGTTCTCTGTGAGCTGCGTCACTCAGAGCACTGTCCCACACGCACTGACAAACAGTAATGAACTGTTCTCTGTGAGCTGCGTCACTCAAGAGCACTGTCCACCGCACTGACAAACAGTAATGAACTGTTCTCTGTGTGCTGCGTCACTCAGAGCACTGTCCACCGCACTGACAAACAGTAATGAACTGTTCTCTGTGAGCTGCGTCACTCAGAGCACTGTCCACCGCACTGACAAACAGTAATGAACTGTTCTCTGTGAGCTGCGTCACTCAGAGCACTGTCCACCGCACTGACAAAGAGCTGTACACTGAAGAGCCGCCTTCTGGCATTTGCAGCCGTTCTTGCAGCCACATCACAAGAGTTCCCTGCAAGCTTCTGATGCTTCTGGTAGGGTCGTCCAGGTTATACTCCATCCACCACCAGGCTTCTTGTTCCAGCCCCATTCACTTGGTGACGGAAGCTCTGGAGCAGGGGTCATCATTTGGGCCCAATTCCATTCCATGGAATGAGTCGTACGCACTGGTTGAGATGGGGTTGTGGTCAATGTTATCAACTGCAGCAGTCGTGAAGAGACCACCTTTCAGCTCAGGAGGACAAACTGCTTTCTCCATCTTGTAGTAATGGCAGATCTTGTCGCCAAGCTCAGTTGAGATGGCCAGCACCCGGTCATAGGAAATACTCAGTCCCAGATCATACAAACGGTCCACCAGTTCACGCTTGCGAGTCTTCGTGTCATCACACCCAAGTAGATGGGCAGAGGTGTTTCCCTTCCTTGGTTGTGCCTTGTGGTTGTACTTGTTGTACATGGGGCCTGCTGATTCTCCCGACGTCGTACCATGCTGTTGGACATCAGTAGCTGGGAAATCGTGAGCACTGGCTGGGGCATTGTTGAAGAGCTTGACTGTGCCTTGATGTTTGGCCCATTCAACACCATAGCAACTAACGCTAACAGAGACACTGGAACATAATCTTCCTGGCTGTTGGGTTCAAAGGAACCACCAAACTGGTTTTTCATCTTGAACATGTCTCTCCTCACTATGTTCGCAGCCCTGGCAAGATGAACAGCATCAGCATCATGCTCACATGCTTTCCTCAGTGCTTGTCCAACATCTTCGTGTGAAATGAGGACTACATCTCGGCCTTGCTTGTGAGCTTCTATGTCTGGAAAGTAGGCCAGTACTCTCTTTTTGAGGTCAGTGGAGTGGTCGCGTCCTGCAACATCAGTTCCAAGTTGTTCTAGCCTTGTTGTGTACAGATCAACCAGGTCGCTGAGTTTGAAGATGGGTGCAACTAGACTGTCCATGCGAGTATCTTTAATATAAGATACCAGCTCAGCAAATGCAAGGCCATGATTCATTTTGTCCACACCAGACTCTTCATATGTTTCTCTAGCTCTGTTGTACAAAGAGAGCAAGCATGGCAGATGGTACCGGGCTTCTTGTGCAATCGAGTCTCCTGCACTCAGTTTGGCCAGTAGGGATTTGTCCTGCAATGTCATTGCAGCCTTCCTGACATTGATATCAAGCCCAAATGTTGATGCTTTTAGAGTCCAAGACTCCCCATCTGGTGCTGGTTTGTCACAGAAGAAGCATGTTTCGGCGGAAGCACTTTTCTTACCAGCACTCTTGCGGGTGAACTTCTTTGAGCTATCAGCAGAGTCATAAACACACTGGCACGTGTGAGCTTGAAAGAATCTGGCAAATGTTCACAGAGCAGCTCCAGGTAAACAGCTTGATTCACTTTAAGGTTTTTAGGAAGCACAACAAGCTTGCCTAAACCTCTGCCAGAGAAACAACCCCACACCATAAGTGAATCTGGGTGTTTTACGGTGCTCTCACATGCCGTGAGTCGTGACCCTGTCTTGTGATTTGCACTTATCAGTGGTGATTGTGGTATTTTTTTTTTTATTATGGCACCTACCAAGGAACTAGGCAAAGAAACCATTCCTCAGATCATTGGTTTAAAGGAGGCAGGCCACCAAGCACAAGAAATAAGTGAGTTGTTGTGTGTGGCTAAGGCAACAGTGAGGAAGTACTTGGCGCGTTTCAGAGAGGAAAACAGCAGTGAAACACCATCACAGAAACTTCGCCCTGGTCGTCCCAGGAAGATTTCTCAAAGGTCTGTGAGCTTTCTAAAACGTTCGTTGGAGAGTACCCCTCACGTTACAGCAAGGGCATTGAAGGCAAACAACCCTGAAGTGTTTGGTGCAGTGTCTGTGTGTACCGTATCTCGCCGAGTGCACGAGTTGGGGTATACTAGCCACAAGCCACTGAAGAAGCCACTTCTTACACGTGCACAGAGAGCTCGCAGGGTCACCTTCACCAAGAAATATCTTGCTTGGACTGATGATGACTGGTTGTCAGTGTTGTGGTCTGATGAGGCAACATTTACTGTGACATGTAACCGAGGAGCTCGAGTGTACCGTCACCCAGGCAGTGACCCCCTCGACTCACGGTATGTGGAGAGCACCGTAAAACACCCAGATTCACTTATGGTGTGGGGTTGTTTCTCTGGCAGAGGTTTAGGCAGGCTTGTTGTGCTTCCTAAAAACCTTAAAGTGAATCAAGGTGTTTACCTGGAGCTGCTTTGTGAACATTTCCCAGATTCTTTGGAGCTCACACGTGCCAGTGTGTTTCAACAGGACGGTGCTCCTGCTCACACTGCCAAATCTGTCACTCAGTGGCTTGATGACTGCATGGTACCCTTCATAAAGGATTGGCCAGGTAACAGCCCGGACCTCAACCCAATTGAGAACCTCTGGCACATGGTCAAGAAGGATCTGCAGGGGAAAGACGTCAGCACCACACCCAGGCTTGAGAAGGCCATCCGTGAGTCCTGGGCAAACACCTCACCTGAACACCTAAGAAACCTAGCTCTTTCACTACCCCAACGTCTTCAAGCCGTGAAGAAGAGAAAAGGCCACCCAACCAAGTATTAAAAGGTTATTATAATACATTATTTTCTATAAATGTCCTTGTATTGTTTGTTGTGCGGGGGCGGGAGCAGGGCGCCGCAGACTTGTGACCAGTACTGTATACGAGTACAATAAACACTCGCTTTTACGGACCTCTATATAACAAATTTCGCCTTTAACAAAATGTTTCTGCCAGTCTGGTATAGGTGGGGATTTACCTAATAAGTTCAATAAATGCATGGTTTGGTGCGGATGTTGGCCGGCCGACATATCGGTGGCATTAAATATCGGTGGGTATTATGGACTACTATCGGTCGTCGGCAGTATAAATAAAGCCGAGTGGGTGGTGCCCAGCGCGCCAATCTATCTAGTTTTGGCTGCTGTTTTATATACATCTACCGTGCCTCACAAATGTTAGTACAGATAAACCTCCAATCAATGCACTAAAAGGGTGAGAAGTGGTCCGTTAGAGCCCATTGTCCATTAGTGCCAGGGTATTTTCCCCAAGGTGCGTAAATATAGGAAGAACACAGCACTAAGGTCTGTAAACAGTGCTGCCCGTGTACACATGATACACAGCACAATGAACAATGTAAATAAAGATGTAAATACATACCTGTAATGTATATAAATATTAAAAGTACTACTGTGGAGATTTTTCATTTACCTTGTGTGGTGGAGAGATGANGTTCTGTCTCCTTGTCTCATTGGTCAATATTAGCTTCAACACCCTGTGTTAACTTGAGTGTGTGTGTCATAGAATTCAATGAAAAGATACAAAATGATGATAAATATGTATATTCACGGTCCGGGAGGTAGGGGAGGGGGCTGGAATATCAGCACCAGGGCCCGGCCTCATAGTCATAGGGGGCTCAGGCATGATGTATGCAATAATTAAATCAATAATTTTATAGACAGCTACTAAGTTTGTTGGATTTCTTGGGCCCAAAATCACTTACAGCAACAGGGCCCAATGGTGTCTCTAACTGGCCCTGTATATATTTATATATACAGTATATGCGTACAATAAACCCTCGCTTTTACGGACCTCTATATAACAAATTTCGCCTTTAACAAAATGTTTCTGCCAGTCTGGTATATGTGGGGATTTACCGAATAAGTTCAATAAATGCAGGGTTTGGTGCGGAGGTTGGCCGGCCGACACATATATTATCGATCGGTATTATCGACTAATATCGGTTGGCGGCAGTATAAATAAAGCCGAGCGGGTGGTGCACAGCGTGCCAATCTATCTAGTTTTGGCTGCTCTTTTATATACATCTACCGTGTCTCACAAATGTAAGTAGTACAGATAAACCTCAAATCAATGGACTAAAAGGGGTGAGAAGTGGTTCGTTAGAGCCAATTGTCCATTAGTGCGAGGGTATTTTCCCGTAGGTGCGTATATATAGGAAGAATACAGCACTAAGGTCCATAAACAGTGCTACCCATGTACACATGATAAACAGCATAATGAACAATGTAAATAACGATGTAAATACATACCTGTAATGTATATAAATATTAAAAGTACTAATGTGTAGATTTTTCATTTACCTTGTGTGGTGGAGAGATGAGTTTCTTTTGCCGTGATGGTAAAGTGGGGACTCAAGAGTAAGTATTACCCTGAGTCAGAGGAGCTAGGAAGCTCCACTGAAGCACTGCTGATGGCTACTGGAGCATTGCTGGTGCCAGGCTGTGCTGAAGCTGGAGCAGTACGTAAGTTTATTGCCATTACATCACCGAAAGATAATTAAATATATCAAACAAAAAAATATATAATGATGGCACGATCTGTCGAGCATAAGCTCTTAGACAGACAAAATCATAACAAAATGGTTGTTCAGTAGTATAGGCATGATAATTGACTACCAACTATACAATAATGAATAACCTAACTGTACAATAAAAAATTAAAAAATACATAGCTACGCATTTGATATAATAATTTATACATTCTCTTAAATCATGCATTTTGACAAATAAACAAATAGGTCTTTATTTTCTTCTTGAATTGTAGCAAGTTTCCAGCATCCATTAGACGTTTTATATCAATAGGAAGATAATTCCATAACTGAGGACCTTCACACAATACACTATTGTTGTAGAGGGATGTACGAAACTGGGGACGCACTAAATTAATACTATTACCCCAGGTATTATAAATATTTCTAATAAAATTGAAAACCTTATTTCCTGGGTAAGAGTTTAATATTTTTATAGATCTGCAATATGAAATATTTTCTTAAAAATTTGAAATTTAATACACACAAACCTCGTTTTCCCGGACTAATAGGGGGGAGCACTGGTCCGGCAATAGCAACAGTCCTATGCCATTACCCACCCCCGGACGTTTATCCTACTCTAGTATTTACTCTCTGGCAACCGCCAATAACAACTACCCCGCCGCGGACTTTTACGTCCGCTCAGCATGCTGCCACCTGGCGGGAGGCAGCAGAAATTGTTCTATAGTCTCAAGAGACATTGCTGCACCAGGGGCAGTGGGGGTCAGGGGACTAACGGAGGCCGTGCAGGTGAACCGTGAGTGTCAAGCGCCCAAATGTAAACAATACGACCGCTGAGCATGCTGCCACCTGGCGGGAGGCAGCAGAAAGTGTTCTATAATCTCAAGACATTCCTGCACTGCAAGGCAGTGGGGGTCAGGGGACTAACGGAGGCTGTGCAGGTGAACCGTGAGTGTCGTGTGTCCAAATGTAAACAATACGACCGCTGAGCATGCTGCCACCTGGCGGGAGGCAGCATAAAGTGTTCAATAGTCTCAAGAGATGTTCCTGCACCAGGGGCAGTGGGAATCAGGGGACTGACGGAGGCAGTGCAGGTGAACCGTGAGTGTCGTGTGCCCAAATGTAAACAATACGACCGCTGAGCATGCTGCCACCTGGCGGGAGGCGCGGACACTGACCAGGAGTGACAGGAGACGCTCGGACTGCCGGACAACTTTGTCAATTTACGAACAAGACCAGGCATTAAAAAAAAAAAAAAAAAAAAAAAAAAAAAAAAAAAAAAAAAAAAAAAAAAAAAAAAAAAAAGGTCCGGGACTCTGACATATCCCCGGACCTCGGATTTTGTCCGGCAAATCCGATATCCGGGAAATCGAGGTTTGTGTGTATATTCAACTGTTGATATATTTGGGTTGTGGATGCAAATGTATCCATAAATAAAATGCATCTCATGATTTTATTTTGGGCAATTAACAATTCATCTAAGAAAGAAGACCATGTACAACCCCATATATTAATACTAATACAGTTGCCCATCACTTTCCCGGCAAACAACGGCACCTAAAGACTGCCAGATTTTCGAAATTTCAGAATTGTCCGCCAACGCCAAATTCAGCTATATGGGCATGTGGCACGCTACCCTGAAACCGATCCTTCCCATCGGGTTGTATCTGTAAGAGACAATCCGGCGTGGAGGCTCGTGCCACGAGCCTACAAGGCTCGTGGCTGGGGCAAGTTGATATTTCTTGCCGAGAGCTGCTTGGTATGGGAAAGGAGCCTGCATGGAGACTCGCGCGTGGTGACCCCCGGGAGTGGCGTCGTAGGGTTGGCGAGGCGACGCACCCCCCGGCGTATGCCCCCAATGATTGATTGATTGATGATAATCGTAGGATTAAGCTGCACTAAATATATTGCTGCTGAATGAAAAACGTATAATCACCATTGTGTCTAATGTAGCATTTGCATGCCCATGTCTGAAGATCATGGCAATTTGTCTACATGTATTTTCAACGTATGAGGTTCTAGGTAGACTAAGGTACGTACATATACATTTCTGTTGATGTGCATTGTAAAAAAAACTGCCATATTTTTTGTGCTGCATGAGGAGGCCTTTATGACTTTTAGGTCTCCTGGCTCAAGATCAAGGTCCAGGTGTTTCGAGGCTTACTAGATGAAACAGTAAGAACATAAGAAAATAAGGAAGCTATAAGAGGACGCGAGACCTACACATGGCAGTTCCTGTTACTTAAGGGGAGCGTCACACCATTTCTTAATTATTAGTGTATTGTCGTGGGTTTTTTTTAAATCGAAACTATGTTAATGCCGAAATAATCCTAGCTCATTTTCAGATTCATAACTCGGTACATAACTGCTACAAAAAAAAAAAACTTTTAAAAAGAAATTTAACTCTTAACCCTTTCACGCACGAAAAGTTTATTCTGTTTTTTCGTCCACTGCGACATCAATTTGGGGCTCTCTAAGTTGCCCCACGGAATGGCCTGACTATGCGGCGAATGTTTTGTTTATGTTATCAATTTCAACCACGATTATTCTTTTTTCCTGGCTAATTATGTATCGTTGGTTTCGCAAGAGATTATTCTGCCTTATGAAAGAAAAATATAACAAGAAATGCAAATAAATAGCGGAGTTTAACGACTTCAAAAAATATTGAGTAAAGAGAAATAAGAAATACTTAAGTTCACTACTTCGTTGCTCGATACTTCCTGAGTCGACTTTTTATGGTTTATATGCCAATCAATAAAAGCGGACTTTTATGAGGATTCCAACGCTACCATTATAATTTTCATATGGCCAGTAGATTTTGGGAAAATGGAGGAAAACTTACACATGTTGGAAGACGGATGGCTAAGAAGGCAGGCTAACACGCTGCCTGCAGAGAGTGAACAGGGACACGGGCCCTTATTACTTCAAATACATTACGATGAGCGAGTTGACAATTAGTTTATTTTATAGGCCTAGCTTGGATCTTTTACGCAGAAAATTTTGACACGATTCTGATAAATACTTTATTTTAGACTAATTTTTTTATGTTTTTTGACGCAATTCGCGTCAAAAGCTAAGATGTACACGGGCCCGTTTTGACGCGATCATGTCACCGTGCGTGAAAGGGTTAATAACGTTCTTATCCAATAACTTGGGACTGATAAAAAAATTATCAAATATGTATTTTGAAATATCGAAATATTTAATCTTTTAAGAATTTTGAATTTCTTCTTCTTAAGTGTTACAAAAAAACAAAAAAAATCATACATGTATTTGCTATTATTTGCAAATTTTTACCTAAATTGAAAAAAAAAATTTTAAATGAGACAATCACACCATTCCTCTTTCCAATGATATATTGTTTATTGAATTATGTACAATAGTGGGAAGTTATTAAAGGAGAATTGGAAAAAAGCAAGTACAGTCGACCCTAGATTTAACGGAATTCGGATTTAACGGACTCCATTCACGAGACAAATTTGCGGGCAAGAATGACACATCAGACCGCTTATCGCCGCTCGAATCGTCAACACGATTTTTTATTTTTTATTTTGGAATGCTTGGGTTATAAGGAGTTTTAATGTATCAGATATCCAGATATGTAAGGTAGGAGCCTGTGTTGCTAGTGATTTAGTTGTAGGTGTGTATGTGGGTTAAAATAGTGAATATTAATATGTATTACAGTTTCTTGACTTCTTCTTGTGACATCTTTCTCTTAAGTTTCACTTCGTAGGTCCTCTCCTGTCCTCTCCTCTAGTGTTAGCCGAAGCTTCTTCCCCGGAAGACTGCACAGCGTCACACACACACACAGCTGTTCGCCTGCACTGTTTTCGTCGATGGTAAACAAACATGGCTCCGACACCCAGGCAAGCTATCGCTGCTATACACTTACTTATGTATATTGTCAATTGTAGACAAGCATAACGAGCTAAAAACGTGCATGGATGTGTTCATGGTTTGCTCGTTGGAACTCGTCAGACTCATCCTCTGACATCGATGGAAAAAGTGCTTGTGTGACGGCGCCTTTAACCCCTTGAGGCCCAGAACGTAATTTCCATAGTAATTTGGCTACCATCAGACAATTTTTAATGAGTATGAGCAATATTTTATAGATATAACCAGTAAAGAAACAAACAGCGAGTGATATTTGCAAGTCTTAAAGATAAACTCAGAGAATATGCTGTGACATTCAATGTTGATGCAAGTAGGGATAGGAAAGGAGTAATACATTTTCAACAACACATGACAGTTCCTCAGAGTGTAGCCCTACATGTTTAACGACAACACTGCTGCTGCCGCGGCCGCGTTACCAGACGCGGATGAGCGCTTTGCTTGTATTTTCATCTATACAGGGAGGTCCCGAAGATACGAGCAGTTAGGTTCCACCTGGCATACTCGTAAAGCGAAATCTCGTATAACGAAACACATAACTAATGGTAAAATATAGGTTTGGTTCCAGGACCCCTTCAATTAAAAATAGAAAGAAAAAAAAGACATGTTTTCAAGCTAAAATAAACTCTAGCAAACACAACAAACACACAGCATCTATATTACCCACACTGTACTACCTATTCTGTAGAAAAAGTATTCTGAAAGAGAAAATAGCACACAAAATAACATAACTGCACATTAATTAAACATAAAACATGCATGACAAGCAAAAGAGACTGTAATGTAGGGGACGCCGCGTGATACTAGAGAAGGTAGTGTAGCCGTCCCATGGTTGGAGCTGCACACCTGCTAATTACCCCTTAATGTCAGGCCGCGCCATATGCTTAATTACCCTTCAGGTCACGGCTTGCTAGGGGTGACCTGACTGGGGTCAACCAAATTCCCCTTTGTCCAGCCCGGGAGTGGTAGGGCGTGCATTTTGAACTTGATAATTTTACTCACCCCATTTTGAATGTCATATCATTGGATTTTTGATCTCGTATATTGCAAATAGACCCTAATTTACACATCTCATATCATCGGATTCTCGTATACCGAATGCTCGTATAATGGGACCTCCCTGTACTTATATATATATATATATATATATATATATATATGAATAATAGCCATTAAAATGCGATTATGTCTACATTCACCTAGAATGATGATATTTCATAGCATACCAAGCATTAATGAACGAGCCTGGAGTCTTACTGACTCTCCTAATACCAGTCCCAAGCAGTCGTGGGCAAGCGTGCAGTGCCAAATCCAGCATTTAGCGCCAGTCACTGTTTACCTGCCAACATGCTACACGGTCTGGTTGTGTTGGATTATTATCATTTATTTCACAGCATGGGA
>JACEEZ010019025.1:31997-59434 GCA_016584305.1 Chionoecetes opilio | reverse complement strand
GCTGACCGCCTACGCCCTGCCTGTCGTGGGGGCGGTGTACGTAAGCACGCCACGCTCGTCGGCGCGCCGTCACCTACGGGTGGAACGCTTTGCGGAAGGGCGTCGCCCTCATCAGCGCGTTCTGCGGCGCCATCACGCGCGACGAGGAACGCGACAGCACTTCTGCAGGTCGTGGAGCGCCACCGGGCGTTGTACCCGTGCGCGAAATAGATATAGGATGGCACGGTGGATTTCGTTTTTTTGATCATCCGTCACCAGTGTAGACTCGTAGAGGTTTAATAGTGGAAACTTCGGCCGCTCTGCGGGACGGTATAAAGTTATCCGATCGGAATAAAATTTTGCACACATCCTTGTATCATTGTATCGACAAGAATTCCGACCCGGCCCAACGAATCCGAAAAAAAATTTCAAAGTGGACCACCCTAATGGCCACCCATTATTTTCAAATATTTGGAAGGGCAGAAGAAGACGAGAAAATGTGATGAAATGCTGGACAACTGAGCGTAAATACTTTCCTTATGACATCTCGGCAAACACTGATATAAGGCAGGCACTGATATAAGGCAGGCACTGATATAAGGCAAACACTGATATAAGGCAGGCACTGATATAAGGAAGGCACTGATATAAGGCAGGCACTGATATAAGGCAGGCACTGATATAAGGCAAACACTGATATAAGGAAGGCACTGATATAAGGAAGGCACTGATATAAGGTGTAGCAAGCTAGCACAGCTCTCTAGCAGGGTTGCCATATAGTAAAGTAAAGTTGGGAGCATACGCTAAGCTGCGCGTGGCATGCGGTGCTCATCTCCGTGGCATTAGCCCTTAGAGCCTATGGTGGGTGAGAACCCGTTACCCTGGGACACAGGGCTAGTGTGACTCCCGGGTTACCACAGTTACCTTCCCCAGGTTACCCCAGGTATCCATTTATCAACCCCGAAAGGAAGGAAGAACAGCTGGGTAGGCTGGTCACCGACTTGCCCTGGCCCGGGATCGAACCAGGGCCCGCAGATTCGTAGCCAGGCACGCTAGCCACTGCACCACGGAGGCGACGTATGGATGCCATATGGATGTCCACATTACTAAAAAAAACAGCAAAAATAAGTAAAATAATGCTTCAAAATCATGAGGTACTAAATGATACGTACCCTAGTGTACGGCGAGGGATTTAAAATCCTTTAAACAATGTAATCAATGGCGATTTAAACATATAAAAGAATTATGGCATCAACTTCCCATTTTCACAGAAAACTCCAGACATTTCAAGGGTACTGATGGTGTTAATAACTCTATTTTGAGTTCTAGGTCAAATATCAATATATTTTTTGCCGTCACCTACCCTTAATTGCTCATCTTTTTTTTTTCCCCGCATTAATCGTGAATAGTTTCTTACTCCTTAAAAACTTTTTGACTTATTTCCAATCTGACTGTAGCATTTCACAGAAGAATGCAATGGGCAATTGTGCTAGTATTTTCATAGCCTAAAGAAGAAAAAAAGGAAAAGAAAAGAAAAAGGAACAAAAAAAGTCTGCATTAAAAAATGTGCCAAAAACCCAACAGCTGAAATAATCATCGCCAATGTAGAGAAATTAGTGTTCTATTGCGTGATGTAAAACAAGCTCACACATGATCATTTATGAGCAAGGAGATAGAAATTAAAGTTTACAAAAAAAGCCCTACGGTACCCTCTCCAGTTTTGCACTTGCTTTCTTCCGAAGGCATAGCGCTAAACTCGAGGATCGCGAAACTCGGGTATTGAAAACTGAAAAAATGCTTATTTGTTCCAGTGCAAGGTGTAGTACAGTATTTTACGCTTATAACTCACTTTTTCTCCCCAGAAATACCTAAAAGAATACTTATGCATCTTCCACAAACTTATGTTGTAGTACACTAGAGTCCGCAATAAGCCGTGTTCGGATAAAGCTTTTCCCTATAAAGCGAACGACCTAAAATATTATAGTTATTATTATTTTTTTTTAAATAAATAACATTCCAAAATTTTCGTTAAAAACAAATTTGATCATATAGAACGATTCCGCCATCAAAGTAGGGCAAATCCGAGGAGTTCTCATGTAGAGCGGAAATATCATAAAGAAAGTGAGCAGGACGCCATAAAAACGGTACACTCGTCCTTGTCGTTTGGTGTCGTCATTGGTGTTTACAAGTTTACAGCTGTGGGCGAACCCCGCCAGTTCTGGCATCCAGAGAGCCCCTCTCCTTACCATCGAAGGCTGGGAGATCGCATTTCAGTGGGTTCCCTTGTAATGCCTGAATGTTGTAACATTTTCTTTCTCTCTCTCCTCTCCTTCCCTTTTTCTCTCCCACGGTAATTGCAAATACTGGAACGGCTACTCATCAACGAGTAGACCACGCATCACATCATTACAGTGTTAATTGAGACGATGATTCTTTCCCTCGCTGCTGTTAAGGCGATACTACAAGCAACTCACCCCCTTTGAGAGGAAGGCCACATGGTCCCTTCATGCAACCACACATGACTCCCACACTCCCTTCCCCTTTCATAATTAGTCAGGCTGTTATGATCTTTTTGTGTTGTTAGGTAAGTGGAAAGGAAAGGAAAAAACCCACAACTGTAAGAGGAATAAGATCTCAGTGTGCCGGAAAGAACCGTTGGAGTGTCCTTTACTTGACTTCCAAGAGAAAAATCAGAAATAATTCGTGACACGGTGTGCCGTTCCTTCACGGAAAATTCTTCTTGGAAAATGACATTGAAACTTTTATAGTGATTGGAAGAATAAGTCTTATCCGCGGTGTCTGCGTAGAGTCAGAGAATCAAGCATTTATCTCCACATGTCAGTCTTAAACCCAGTTATCTTCAGATGATATTTCCTACTAGTATTTGCCCAATGTTACATTAGTTCATAGTGAAATCTGCCATTGAGACGTGTGCTTTCTTTCTTTAATATCAATATTTAAGCTGTATTCATAGGACTGAATCTAGATAGTTTTGTTCAAACCAGGTGACATACACGGTGTGTTGTGAAAATACTTATCCACAGACCTTCCGAAAGTAATTCAGTGTTAACTCGGTATCACATTCATATGAAAACCATCATATCCACGTAACTACCTTGATTATTTTAAACATTAACATTTTGTTTAAGAGTTAGACCTTAAATCTAAATCTTGAACTGGTGGCAGCTAATTATAATTTAAATTATCCCTCTTTTTAATGATGCAGCGTGGATGGGTTTCCGTTTGAGGAGTAAAGTATAAGAAATTTAATACCCAGTCAAAAATCTTCGCATCACGACCCTCCCACGCTGGTCTCCCAGACAACGAGGGGGCTGATTCTGCTGCCAGGATGGCCTTAACAGATGTATACACAACCCCCTTCCCTCTGCCGCTCTCCGCGGCCAAACGCCTCATCTCCCGGGTCTGCCGCTCCACCTGGAATAACACGCTCGGCGATATCTTCCGCATCACCTCTATGGGCCAATACCGCAGTGACTCTTCCCCCAGCCGTGGATAAGGACAAAGTCCCGCGTCCTCGATGTCACCCTCACCTGCCTCCGCCTGGGGCACACGACACTCACGGCTCGCCTGCATCGCCTCCGTCTGTCCACTGACCCCCACTGCCCTTGGTGCATGAATGTTCCGGAGACTATTGAACACTTTCTGCTGCAGTGTCCGCGCTTCCACCCCTCACGGCAACACACTGTCCTCCGCCTCACCTGTGCCTTCCTAAGGAAGACAGGTCAACTACCGCGCCTGTGATAACATCATAGGACATCACCAGGGCTCATAGTGTTCCCTAAGGGATCCTCGCAGCCCTAAAACAACAGCAACAACAACAACAACAGTTCTGGCGAAACACGCAAGCGAGAGTTAAGCCAGGTTTATGGCAACTTGCTTTTGAGTCACTAACCTAACCTAATCCCACACTTTAACCTCCTAACTAAAGCCAAATCTGCATTAAAAGTGTCCGCGGCAAGGGAAGAACAGAGGCGATGTAGGTCACAAGAGGAAGAAGAGTGAGAGGCACGCCGCACGTAAACAAACACTCGTCTCTCGCCTCCCTACGAACAACATGTCATTATCTCCTAAAGAATGTTTCCTAGAATCCAATAAGGTAAACCGAAACCATACTCTCAATTGTGTAGGGAATTTCGATCCTAGTGTAAAATAATACATACCATGTTCTGGTATGCACGGGTGTGAACAAGTATAAATGTACGGGTACGGGTGGGAGGACCCATCGACCAATATCAATTTTTCCTATACTAGGTTATGTGTTTCATATAGAGCGAATTCACATAAGACGAACTCGTTTATCGACCAATTTCTCGTTTTATGTGGGACCCGAGTGTACTTCCTCAGTACCTCAGTACAGTACTTACCTGTTACAAGTATTTCAAATACCGTAAGACATTCAAATCAACTAATCTGTCCTCACGCTGTAATGTTGAATGTCCTCATGGTGTGATGTTTACATTCCGCGTCTGAGGCTCGACAGATTGCCGCCATCAGCGCTATCTACCGCCTGCTATCGATCCCCGGGCGGAACGGAAATAGATGGGCCGTTTCCTTAAAAAAAACCCGAGCCACTGTCCACCCAGTATTGAATGGATACCGGGTGTTAGCATGGGGTTTGTGACCCGCCTCCTGGGGTGGTGGCTTAAGCCAATACTAGAGGAGAGGAGAGGAGAGGAGAGGAGAGGAGAGGAGAGGAGGAGGAGGAAGTGAAGAGAGGACCTATAGATAGTATACACTGACGTCACGAAGCTCCGCCCCGAGCACATGGCTGGCCGACAGTGGCCGTGCGGTGATGTAAACAAAGGGCATTACTTCCCCTGTAAACGAAGTACACTCACGCTTACTAATCTCTTTTTTGAGGGCTGTGAAAGTGATTGATGGTGTTCATCTGTCAAACTATGTCCTCGTGCGTCTTCAAAGTTGAATGTTGTAGGAGGTTAGCTTAGGTAGCTATTTAATTCAGCCTCTTATATGATGTAAACTCAGTACTTATCTGTTACAAGTATTTCAAATACCATAAGACATTCAAATCAACTAACTAATCTGTCCTCCGTAGTCCGCCCATGCAGATTGGCGCCAATAGCCATTCCGTGCATAAGGAACTTTGTTTGTTACATTAGATAAAAGTCTGTATACTTATGTACATGCAGCCATCACAAATACTACACGCATACAGGAAAATTAAAACCATACGTGGTGAGGCACAGGAGGCAGGCAACGTAGTGAAGCACGGGAGGACGTGAGGTGTTTACACTCAGGATGACAAAGCCAGACTGATCAGCAGCACGCCAGGCACGCAGCTGCACACCGCCGCGGTCGGCTTTGTTTTCACTCCCGCCGTCAGACCTGCATGTACGTGTTCAGCCAGCCAATATGACAATTTACTTACTACACTATCGCAGAGCTGGGCACTAAATACATTGAATGTATTTAAATACAGATACTAAATACAGGGGAGAAATGTATTTAAATACTAAATACATTTTACGAATGTATTTAAATACTAAATACTAAATACATCAATTGTATTTAAATACATTTGTAAATACATTTTAAATACATTTGTAAATACATTTTAAATACATTTGTAAATACATTTTAAATACACACACATTTTAACATGTCCGAAATTTATGGATTTCCTTAGATTTTGGGTTTCCTTAGAAATTTCCTTCTCAGGCCAAAATTTCCTTAAAATGAGGACATTTTCCTTTTTAGTGGAAACACTGGTTCACTTTAACATCGGGGTTGCCAGATAGTTGGGCGGGTTTATGGCCAAATTAACTGATAAAAAATGTATTTACATTTTTATATAATGAGTATTTAAATAAAATGTATTTCAATACTCATAAAAGTATTTAAATACATGACAACCAATGTATTGTATTTATAAATATATTTCTAAATACACAAATGTATTTAAATACATATTTAAATAAAAATGTATTTAAATTCTGCCCAGCTCTGCACTATCGCATACAAGCTAGAAAATAAAAATAGCTGATGAGCAGTGCTGAATGAAGATAATGAATAGTGAGTGTGTTCTGGTGTGAAAATGACAATTTTTGGCAAACAGTTTGTGTTTTTTCTTTTCTTATAAATTTATTTCCAAAATCAGGGTACGTCTTCCAAGATGCAGCGCCTTCTTATAAGCCGTAAAATTTGGTAGTCAAAAAAAAATTATTAAAACATTAGAAATAATAAAACAATATGCATGACCAGTGTTATTAAAAAACTTATAATGTCCATAATATCTTAAACACTTCTGGTCATTATAAATGAGTTGTGTCGCTTCAGATGTGATTCATCTGCATTTAAAACTAGAGAGCGTGTTTGCATTAGCGACATGAAAAGAAGAGAGAGAGAGAGAGAGAGAGAGAGAGAGAGAGAGAGAGAGAGAAGAGAGAGAGAGAGAGAGAGAGAGAGAGAGAGAGAGAGAGAGAGGAGAGAGAGAGGAGAGAGAGGAGAGAGAGAGAAAGAGAAAGAGAGAGAGAGAGAGAGAGAGAGAGAGAAAAGAGAGAGGAGAAAAAAAAAGTACATGTTGTTAGAGATAACCAAATGAAAAACGAAAACCTGCAGTTTGTGGCAGATCTGGACGTTTGACGGGTAGTTCAGGAGTGAAGCGGAGGACAGCTCCGATGATGCCACCCCATCAACTTCATATTGGTGTTTTCTGGACTTCTCTCATGTCATTTACCTCACTTCTAAAAGAAACATTTGCATATATTACTATATCTATTCACTTAAGCCTGGATTCCTGGGCTGGGAGCTGCTCGATGCCTAGCCGAGTTTGTAAGAACGTCGCTGATTGGCTGATAGACTCGGGCTGGGTGGCGATGGTGTTGGTACTTGCCTCGGCTCAACCCAAAACCCTTGCGTTGCCTCAGAAAAATATTCATATTTCTTGGCTTTACTCACCTCTTACACAAGATAGGCTTTTTTTGTTTGCATCAGGAATCAGGCAGTGATTGTTCAACAACAACACCCATTCATAAACTCAATAGGGTAAAAAATAAAGTCATGACTGAACTATCACAAGAGTAGGGGGGACTTTTAGGTTTTCAGTGCATTAAAAATGTTTTTACTCCTACCCGTTTATTCCCAAAGCTCCCCAGATGATATTTATAAAAGCTGAGCCTACCATCGTGTTCATAATACTTGCTGCATATCAGACCCATAAAAAAATTACACTAAGCCCTACACTAATTTTAAAGATAATTAAAGGGAAAGTAAAAGAGTGTATAAACCTTTTTTTTTCTTGCTTATTTTTTGCTTCACCTCGCTGTAACTCCATACATTTTGGTCGCATTCAATTTTCAAGAACTGTTTCAAAATCCTTATATTTTTTTTCCGCTACCTGTGGGATGTAGCACGTACCAATAAGGAAAAGAGTAGGTGGTCAAATGGCTAAGAAAGTTAAACCTGTTTTCAAAACTGGTGCCGTGAGGGGTGGAGCCTCTGATAGCTCTCCCGAGAAAAAGTCTCTCCTGTATAGGAGCAATGCTCACCCGTCACTTGTGCCAGTTTGCAGTAGTATTTTTTAACTTTCTTACCCCATTTTGACCACCTACTTTTTTCCTTTTTTGGTACGTGCTACATCCCCACAGGCAGCGGAAAAGTATAAGGATTTTAAAACAGTTCTTGAAAATTGAATGCGACCAGAATGTATGGAGTTACAGCGAGTAAGAAAAATATGCAAGAAAAAATGTTTATACACTTTTTACTTTCCTTCAATTATTTAATATTAGTGGGAAATCTTAGTGTAATTTTTTTATGCTCATGATATGCCAGCAATGTTTTATGACACGATGGTAGGCTCAGCTTTCATAAATATCATCTGGTAGTTTTTGGGAATATCGGGTAGGAGTACAACATTTTCAATGCACTAAAAAACCCAAAAGTCCGCCTACTCTTGTATAGTCAGTCAGACTTTTTTTTTACCCTATTGAGTTATGAATGGCTGTTTGTTGTTTTTTTAAAATCACTGCCTGATTCCACTGTGCAAACAAAATAGGCCTACTTGTGTAAGAGATTAGTAAAAGCCAAGAAATTTAATATTTTTCTAAGGCAAGGCAAGGGTTTTGGGTTGCGGCGAGGCCAAAATACCACCACCATCGCCACCCACCCGAGTCTATCAGCCAATCAGCGACGTCCTTACAAACTCGTCTAGGGGAGCGAGCAGCTACCAAGAATCCAGCTTAAGTGAATAGACTATAGTACTAAGTTTCCCCTGGTAAATAGGAAGCTAGTGCTGGAGTACACGTGTAAGGAATGGGGAGTAAAGAACAGTGAAAAAAATTATAGATTGCAAGAAATAAGTGCCATAAGAGGTGCAAATAGAGACCTCTAGTGTCCATCCTATTGAAGGAGTTCCAAGGAACAGAACTTTGGAACTCTCTTCCTGTTTCTATTTGTCCACCTTCCTACGACTAAAACCTTTTCAAGAGGGGAGTGAGATGACACCTCTAAAAAATAAAATTGGGCCCCACCCCCCCTTCTATATTCTCTTACTGTCCTTCTTTAAAGGGACTTGGCAACTAAGGGGGGGCTTTGTGTTAGTTCTTCTTTTTTGCCCTTAGCCAGTCCTTTAGGATGTTAAAAATAAAAATAAAAAAAAGCCATCAGTGTAGACTTTTTTTTTCATCACAAAGGAATGGCCAAGGGCAAAAATAAATAAATAAATAAAGTACCAAAAATTCCCGCTTAAATGCCAGTCTCTACAAAGATGGCAAGAGAATATAAAAAGCGGGGGGATGGGCCATGTTAGTTTGGGGGGTGTCTTGTTACTCCTCTCTTGAAAAGATACAAGTTGCAAGGTGGAAAAATAGAAAGAGAAAGAGAGCTCTCGCTTGCCGCGGGAGTGGGGGAGGCATGCAGTTAGCAAGTTCAGAAGAGCAGTGAGCATGAAAATAACGGTAGAAGATAGCAAGAGAAGCAGCATGCCGGCGGTGATTTAAAGATTGAAGACAGTCAGTCAGAGGAGAGGAGTTGATGAGATGAAAAGCTTTTGACTCAACCCTGTTTAGGAGAGCTGTAAAGAGTGGATCCTCCCCCCCAAAACATGTGAACTACTCCATACATGGGCGGATAAGGCCCCCTGTAGAGAGCAAGCAGCTGGGAGGGAGAAAAAAATGGATGCAGACGACACAGGACACCTAACTTCTTAGAAGCTGTTTTAGCAAGAGAAAGAGATGTGAGATTTTCCTGTTCAGATTTTTCAGTAAAGGATGTCCTAAAGTTCCCTTTTNCCCAAAAAAAAAGTTTTTTTTTTTTTGGGAAGGGACGGAAAAGGGGAAAAGACCCTTTTTCGGCTCCCCCAAAAAAAATTTTTTGGCTAAAAAAACCAAAAAATTTTAAAGTTTGGAGAAAACAGTGGGTAGGGGCCGCGTTTTAGTTTAAAAAAAAAACACTTTAAAATGAAAATATTAATTTGTTAGGGCCCTAAAAATTTGGGGGAAAAATTTTCTTTAACTAAAAAAGAAAACAGAAAAAAAATTTTTTAAGGTTAAAACCCTTTTTCCCTAAAAAACCGGGATAAATGGGTTTTAATTTAAATTTTAAAAGGATTTTAAAAAAAAAAGGGGTTTTTTTTAAATTATCTTATATTTGAAACCCATATTACTGTTAAATTATTTAAATAAAAGATTCAATAATAACTTTTCCCCGGCCGGGCCCAGAAAGGGCCCCCAATCCTTGTTAGGTTTTTTTCATTAGTTTAAAGTCCTTTTATATTTAGTACGCCCACAAATACTCACCTGGTCCCTGTGGTGGGGCACGGGGCGGCAAAATAGTGAACGGGGGAAAGGACTAAAATGTTTACCTAGAAGACAAACCAACTGATCAGACCCCAAGGACCCAGCTGCACACCCCCCGCGGTCGGCTTTTTTTTTCACTCCCCCGTCAACCTCATGTACTTTTTTCAGCCCCCAAATTGAAAAATTTATTTAACATATGCGGCTGGCATAAACATTGAATTATTTAAATAAAAAATACAAAATAATGGGAGAATGTTTTAATACAAAATACTTTTTAGAATTTTTTTTTAAAAAACTAAATACAAATCATCAATTTGTTTTTAAATAAAAAAAAAATTTTTTGTAATACATTTTAATACACAAAAATTTTAAATGCCCCGAAAAAAATGGATTTCCTTAAAAATTTTCCTTCTCAGGCCAAAATTTTTCCCCTTAAAATAAAAAAATTTTTTTAAAAGTGGAAACACGGTTCACTGTAACTGGGGGTTGCCAATATTTGGCTTTTTTTAAAGGCCCAAAATTTAAACTGAAAAAAAGTTTTTTAACATTTTTTATTATGAGTATTAAAAATAAATGTTTTAAAATATCAAAAAAGTTTTTAAAATACATGACAACCAATGTTTGTATTTTAAATATATTTTAAAAAAAAAAATAATTTAAATACGTATTTAAAAAAATAAAAAAATCTGCCCCTCTGATATCGCATAAACTAAAAAATAAAAAGGCTGATGAGCAGTGCTGAATGAAGATAATGAATGTGAGTGTGTTCTGGGTGAAATACAATTTTTTTCAAAATTTTGTTTTTTTCTTTTTTAAATTTTTTTCCAAAAACAGGGTACTCTTCCCAGACAGGCTTTTTATAGCCCCTAAAATTTTTTAGTCAAAAAATTTTTAAAAAATTAAAAATAATAAAACAAAATGCATGAACAAAAGGGGTTTTTAAAAACTTAAAAATTCCAAATATCTTTAACACTTCTGGTCTTTTAAATGAGTTGTGTCCTTAGATGTGTTCTCTGCTTTTTAAACTAGAGAGCGTGTTTTTCTTAGGACATAAAAAAAAAAAGAGAGAGAGAGAGAGGGAGAGAGAGGGAGGAGAGGAGAGAGAAGAGAGAAAAGAAGGAAAGAGAGGGGAGAAAAGGAGAGAGAGAGAAAAAAAAGGAAAAAAAAAAATAAAAGTTATTATTTTTAAGATACCAAAATAACTGAAACCTCAGTTTGTGGGAGTCTGGAGTTTTACGGGGAGTTCAGGGGAGCGGAGGACGCTCCGATGATGCCACCCATCAAAATTCAATTGGTGTTTTTCTGGACTTCTCTCATGTCTTTTTCCTCACTTCTAAAAGAAATTTGCATTATTCTAGTACTAATTCCCCTGGTAAAAAGGGAAATAGTGCTGGAGTACACGTGTAAGAGATGGGGAGTAACAGAACAGTGAAAAAATTTAAGATCAAAAATAAGTGCATTAGGGGCAAATAAGACCCCCTAGTTACCTATTGAAGAGTTCCAAGAAAAAACTTTGAACTCTCTTCTGTTTCTATTTTTTTCCCCCTTCCTAAATAAAACTTTTCAGAGGGAGTGAGATGCACCTCTAAAAAAAATTGGGCCCCCCCCCTTCCTATATTCTCACTGTCTTCTTTTAAAAGGGGGTGGGAAATAAGCGGTTTTTGTTAGTTCTTCTTTTTTGGCCCTTGCCGTCCTTTATGATGTTAAAAAAAAAAAAAAAAAGCTCGTGTTGCTTTTTTTTCATCACAAAGAATGGGGCCAAGGGGAAAAATAAAAAAAATAAATAAAGTACCAAAAATTCCCCTTTAAAAGCCCTCCTAAAAGATGGCAAGAAATTAAAAAAAGGGGGGGGGGCCTTTTAGTTTGGGGGTGTCTTGTTACTCCTCTCTTGAAAAGATCAAGTTCAAGGTGGAAAAATAAAAAAAAGGGACTCTCGCTTCCGCGGGAGTGGGGAGGCTGCTTTTAGAAATTTTCAAGAGCAGTGAGCTGAAAATAAGGTAAAAAGATAGCAAGAGAAGCACATGCCGGCTTTTATTTAAAGATTGAAGACAGTCATCAGGGAGAGGATTTTATGAATGAAAAGCTTTTGTAAACCCTTTTTTGGGAGAGCTTTGAGTGGATCCCCCCCAAACATGTGAGACATACTCCCCACTGGGCATAAGGCCCCCGTAAGAGCAAACAATTGGAGGGGGGAAAAAAATGGATTCAGACCACAGGACACCTAAATTCTTAGAAAAAGTTTTCATGAGAGAATGTGAGGGTTTTTCCCTTTTAGATTTTAGTAAAGGATATCCTAGAAAGTTTTTTGTAGAAGAAGGGGGCGTTGGTGTCCCCTTGAAAAAGAGGGGATGTTTTTTGGAAGGTTTTGAGAGTTGATATGTGGAAATTGATTTTTGAGGCATTGAACCAAACACGGTTTGCTTTGTCGCAATTTTGAAAATTTTAAAAAAATCATAATTAGGGGTCGGCGGCATCTCTCGTGAATCACTTTTTCCTTTGAGTTGGACGTCTAATAACACGTTGAAAAAAGCAGGGGAGGGTGGGTAGGGCTTTTATTAGACTTAGAAGACCACTGGTAACAAATTTTTTTTTTTCTGGGATGGAAATTAGCAGTTTTTACTAATTTTTGGGGGGCGAACCAAATTGATCTCAGATTTGCTCAAAAATCACATTTTGGGCTATCCGGAGCCCCATTTTCATGGTTTTTTCCAAAAAAATTTTCGTCCTCATTGGGAGGTCATGATTTCTTTATTGTTAGAATTGGTGTTTTATTTTTAGGATAGTGTGTTTATAATAGTGGGGGTTTTATGTAGATATCCATATTTTGTATTTTTTCATATTTTTTTGCAGTCCGTGAATAGCAAGTAGTTTAGAGTGACGGCAGCGCAAGGGTTAAATAACATGTTCATGCTGAATCTTGCTTTAAAACCACTTAGTTTTTTTTCAGGTGTGAACTGATTGTCTAATTCTACATAGAGTACGTGTTGCTGGTATCAACCACTGCACTGTACCACTGTGATCTAGCTATGGCTACAACATCCCATAGAAGGAAATGCTGTAAGGACCCAGATATCTTCTGCTACATCTGTGGAAACTTCACTTTGCAGGCTCAAGGTTCAACTCCAATAACTTTGTCAAGAAGGTGGGATCTTCCTACTTTAAAGTACCACTTGGAGACCAGGACAAAACTGGGCTCCTCACAAAGTGTGCAAACATGTGTTGAAACTTTGCGATCATGGTCTCAAGAAAGAATGCTAAGCCAAGTTTGGTGTGCAATGGTTTGGAGAGAACCAAAAAACCATTTGGATAACTGCTACTTCTGCCCTTTTCAATGTTAAAGGTTTCAATAAGAAAACCAAACAACACTTGCAATACCCAGATATCCCCTCTGCCATTCGACCATTTGCACACTGTGAGGAAATACCTGTGCCTGTATTCCTGAGCTGCCAAGATTGATGTCGAAACCCTCAATTCACCTGCTTTTTACAGATGAGATGATGAGACTGATCTTTTTAAGCCATCTGATTCAGATTGTGATAAACTTTTCCCTTTTTTGGGCAGCCTGAATTGAAAGATCTGGTCAAGATTTGTATTTGCCAAAGCAGTCTGCTGAATTGTTGGCTTCCAGGCTGCCCCGAGAAAGACTGCTGAAACCTGGCACTAGTGTCTTCCTTTTATCGTAACAGAGAAGCAGAACTGCGGAAGTAAATTCCATTCAGATGGGCAGCTTGTTTATTGTAATGATGTTGAAGGACTTCTTCTCACTATGGGACTGCCCGCATATGATTCAAGTGAGTGGAGACTTATTATTGCTTTCAAAAAGGACTTGAAATTTTTACTTCCCAGGAAAAAGGGTTCAACCCAAAAAACCCTGAAAAAAAAAAATTATAAAACCATTATTTTTTTTTTTGGGGGGAAAATGTCAAGGGTTTTTTTGGGTTGAATTTAAAAGTGAATTTTTTGGGGGGCCCAAGGTTAAAAAAAAATTTTTGTATGGGCCGATTTTAAGGGGGAAACCAAAAAAAAAAGGGGTTTTGGGGCCCGGCCTTTAAAAAATTTTTGGGAAAGGGGGGGAACCCTTTGCCGGGCTGATTGCACAAAAAAAACCCTTTTCTTAAGGGGGGTCACGAAAAAAAGGGTTTGATAAAAAATTTGATTGGGGTTTGTTTTCTTTTGTAAAAATTGTTTGGGGGGCTTTGGGTTTGGGGGTTTGTGAAGCAGTGGTGGTTTTTTGGGTTTTAGGGGGGGAAAAGGGAGGGTAAAAGGTAGTGTTTTTTGGGGGAGAGCGTTGGGGGTTTTATTGGTGGTGTGGTTTTGGGGGTTGTGGGGGGTTTTATTGGATTTCTAGGGTATTGGTGGGGTATTTTGAAGTTAAAGGGGGTTTTTAAGGGATTTTTGGTTAATTTTATTGGATTTACGAGGTGGGGGTTTGGGGTTTTTGGGATTGATGGGTTTGAGGGGTTTTGGGGGGTGTGATGGTGAATTATGGGGGGGAGAATTTTTTTTGGGGGGGTTTAGGGGTAGTTGAAATTTGGGAGTGATGGGGAGGTGAGTTTTGTGGGGATAGGGATTGGGGGGGGTGGTGGATTTTTTTGGGGGTTGGGGTTTGATGGGGAGACATTTTTTGGGGGGTGGGATGTTATTGAAAAGGTATGGGGTTTGGGGGTGTGTGGTTTTGTATGGTTTGGGGGGTTGTTGATGTGGTTTTTGTGTTTTGGGGGGGTGTTGGTGTTTTTATGGTGGGGTGGTGGTGGTGTTTGAATTGGGGTTGGTTTTTTTGGGATTGGTGGGGGGGTGGGAATTTGGGGTTTGTGGGGTGGTGGGGGGGGGGGAAAAGTTGAGTGGTTTGGGGTGGTGATGGGGTGGGGGTGAAAGTTGATGGGGTTTAGTTGTACTGATGGTGAGGGGTGGGGGGGTTTTGAAATTGATGTGGTAGTTTTTGTGTTTGGGGGTGGTGGTGGTGGGGTTGATGTGGTGTTTTTGTGGTGTGTGGGGGTGGGGGGGAAGTTTGATGGGTGTTTATGTGGGGGGTTTGGTGGTGTGTGTGGTGGTGTTTGATGGTGAGTGGTGGTGTGGGTAAAGTTTGTGGTTTTGTTGAGGGTGAGTGGGGGTTTTGGGGTGGTGGTTGAGTGGTGTTGTCTGTGGTGTGTGGGGGTTTTTGGTGGTTTTTATAGGTGATGTGGGGGTGTTTGTGGTAGTTTTGGGTGATGTGGTGGTTTTTGTGTGGTGTTGTACTGTGGTGGTGGTGTTTTGATGTGGTTTTTTTAAAGATGGTGTTGGTGGGGGTTTGATGTGGTTTTGGTGTGTTGGTGGTGGTTGATGTGGTAGTTTGTACTGGGGTGCATTCACTAAGGCATTCTGTACGATACAGAATGCTACTGTACGGCGTACAGAAAAAAGTTCAGCGATTCTGTTTTCTCTCCCGCACACCGACTCGAGGAGGTGGTTTACCGCTGGGCTGCCAGCTCGCGCCACAATAACCTATGTAAACAAAGGCCAAAAAAATGCCTTTCCTCTTCTCTCTCCTCTTTTTGCTTCTTTAATATTTCATGTCCTGCTGCTATAACCGCTGCTGCATCAAATACAGGGTCATCAACAAGTTATTCTGCCAGAATAAGAATAGCCACAGCGATACCTTTCAACAGCTATGGCATTTTGGTAGCTATACAAATTTTTGTAGACTCGTCGTTCACTAGGGGAGTGAAACAACAGAATTGCGTGGGGAACCCTAGTGAACGCAGCCCTGATGGTGATGTGATGGTGGTGAAGTTGATGTGGTAGTTGTACTGATGGTGATGTGGTGGTGGTGATGATGGAATTTAAATTAAATTCATCGGTTCCTATCTTTATATGGTGTATTTGTTCCGATAGGAATATATCCGTGCTACTTAGCGTGGGGTTTCTACCGCACATTTTCGGGATATTTGCACTTCAGGCTGCAACTTACTATTGATGTAATTATAATATTGTCTCATATCTCCTCTATCTACACTATAGTTAATACAAATATACACAAAACTCATTCACTTCACTGGCCAGTAGCATACACACACTCTCTCTATGTACATATAGTCATTTAAGTATTATAATTTTTGTACTTATATTCCAATTTTTCATGTATTTCTTATTTTTGTCTTAAATAAAAGTTGTAATATAATAATACATGTGCGTAATACCCATCCAACCTCCCTGGAAATTACACACAGCGCGTTGTGAGAAGCGAGTTCTGCCAGTCGTGGGCGGGGCTTCAGCCCGACAGCCGGACCTCACTTTATGGTGAAGCGCGGGGCTGGCAGGGCATCTCCCTCTTTATTCTACCTCCATGACTGGGACAGTAGGGCTACAGTAGACCACTGGATGAAAAAGAAATGGTCACCAGAAACAGTTTGACGCCTGGTGACAAGAACATCATTAATGACCATCTGGTTGATAGGAAAAACAGTCTTTCCCGCACTGCACATAAAATTTTGTTTGATGAAGCAATTCGTCAAAGCTATTGATCACAGTGAAGACTGCTTCAGCTATTTATGTTCAACCTTTCCAAGTCTCAGCGATGAGAAGAAAAAGGCTGGAATATTTGATGGACCTCAAATAAGAACACTCCTCAGGGATCCACATTTGTTACAACAATGAATGCGGCAGAGGCGGGAGCCTGGAATGCATTCCTGATGTGGTGCGAATTTCCTTGGGAACGGGAAAGCTGACAACTATCAAGAGATTGTGGAGGAGCTGCTTTTGAGTTTGCAAGCACTTGGATGTAGAAATGAGCATCAAGGTGCACTTACTTACATAGTCACTTGGGCAAGTCTCCAGAGAACCTGGGTGATGTGAGCGAAGAGCAAGGTGATAGCTTTCATCAAGACATTAAAGTAATGGAAGAACGTGACCAAGACCGATGGGACTCAAATATGATGGCAGATTACTGCTGGAGCTTTATGAGGGACATTCCAGAAGCTGTACATCAGGATCGTCAAAGAAGAGGAAGTTTATGCAGTTGTAACATGACCACAATGAATAGACTATTTGTACATAGTTTTGTTATCTTCACACTTCATTCTTACAGGCTAATGTGCATTTTACTCACACAACTTTTTGCTACGACTCATTAAATTTTTGTATCTGTATGTTTAATTCTTCCATCATGAGCATAAATTGCTGTTTCTTGCGATAATGCAAAATTTATATCTCAAAAACCTGATGTGATAGACAAAAACAGATGACAGATTTGGATTCAGCACACCAAAATTAGCTATAATTCATTGGAATACCTTGTGCCAGAAAAATAGTGTTGACCGGTGGATCAATTAATGAATAATAGAAAGAGAGGGGCTGAAGGAAAAGAACCCTGAGGAACACCACTATTGATAAGACTTAGGAGAAGGACAATGTCCGTCTACAGTAGCGCAATAGAATGGTTAGAAAAGGAAATAAGATGAAGGGCAGAAAAGAAGGTTAGAAACCGAATGGGAGTAGTTTAGAAATTAAAGATTTGTGCCAGACTCTAATTAAAAACTTTTGATATGTCAAGGACAACAGCAAAAATTCCACCAAAACCCCTAAAGGAGGATGACCAAGATTCTTTAGGAAACCCTAAAAGATGCCCTTCCCGGAACCCAAAATGACGATCGGATAAAAAATTGTGAGAAGAACGTGTGTAAGGAGCTAGGACCCCTTTAAACCATGCGGGAAATTTTGAGGGCCCCTTTGCATGTTTGTTCCCATATGAAACATTGCACCCCATTCCTTAATTATTCAGTTCAGTTCGTTTTTGGGTGGGGAGTCGGGGTTTTTTTAAACGGAAAACCCCCGGGCATGTTTCTTCTTGCGGGTTGGGTTTTTAATTTAAAATTTGTCTTTCTTATTTTTTTTTAAAGGTTTCTTTCTCTTTCTTTTTTTTTTATTTCTTCGCCCACCCAAAAAACTGTTGAGTTTTTTTTGCCCTGTAAGCAAAAAAAAAGGGTTAACATTTTTGGACTCAGATTGACGAAGATTTTAGAAAAAATTTTACGACAAAATGTTTAATAAACTCTTGTAAATCAGAGTCAAAAGTTTTAACCCTTTTCTCGCGTTACAGAAGAAAAAAAGAACAATCAACGGGTTTTTGGATGACCAGAGAAAAAAGAAAAAAAGAAAAGAAAAAAAACTAAAATATAGAATAAAGAAAGGGAAACTAATTAAAAAAACCCAGACAGCAAGAAGAAACATGCCAGGGGGGGGAAAAAACCCCCCCCAAAACTGAAAAAAAAAAAAGGGGGGGGGGGGGAAAAAAAAAAAAAAACCCGGGGCCCCCCCTTTTAGTTGGGGGGGGGAAAAAAAAAAAATTAAAATTTTTTTTTTTCCCCCTTTTTAAAATTTTTAAAATAATTTTTTTTTTTGGGAAAAATTTTTTGGCCCCGGGGGGGGGGGCCCGGGGGGGGGGGGAGGAAAATTTTTGGGTTTTTTAAGGGGGAAGGGGGGGGGGGGGGGGCCCCTTTTTTTTTGGGGGGTTTTGGGGGGGGGTGGGGGGGGGGTTTTTTTTTTTTTCAAAAACCCCTTTTTTTTTTTAGGGTTTTGGGGCCCCCCTTGGTTAAAAGGGGGGAAAAGGGGGGGGGGGGGGGGGGGAAAAGGGGGGGGGGGGTTTTTTTTTTGGGGGGGTTTTTTTTAAAAAAAAGGGGGGGGGGGTTAAAAAAGGGGGGGGGGGAAAAAAAAAAATTTTTTTGGGGGGGGTTTCCGGGGGGGGGGGGCCCCGGGGGGGGGGGGGTTTTGAGAAAAAAATGGGGGGAAAAAAGGAATTGGGGGGAAAACCGGGGGGGCCGTTGGGGGGGGGGGGAAAAGGGGGGGGAAAAACCGTTTTGGGGGAAAAGGGGGGGGGGGGGGAGCTGGGGGGGTGGGGGGGGGAAAAAAAAAAGGGGGGGGGGGGGGGGGGGGAAAAGGGGGGGGGGGGTTTTTAAAAAAAAAGGGGGGGGGGGGGGGGGTTTTTTTTTTTTTTTAATTTTTTCCCCCTTTGGGGGGGGGGGAAAAGGGGGGGGGGCCCCCGGGGAACCCCGGGGGGAAAAGGGGGGCCTTCCCCCAAAAAGGGGGGGGGGAAAAAAAAAAATTTCCCCTTTTTCCCCTTTTTGGGGGGGGTTTTTGGGGGGGGGGGTTTTTTTTTAAAAAGGGGGGGCCCCCCCGGGGTTTTTTCCCCCCCCCCCAAATTTTTTAAAAAAAAGGTTTTGGGGGGGGGGGGAGCAGTGTGAGCTGTTGAGCTGAGTGGTGACCCTGGATACACCAGGATACAGCTAAGGCTTTGTTTTCATAGTTGGAGTGTGGGGGTTTATGATACTTTACTCAGAGAAACATTTGTGAGGGGAAATTTCACGAAACCAGGTGACGGGAAGTTACACAGAGAATCAGTGTGAGGGGAAAGTTACTCAGAGAACAGTGTGACGGGAAAGTTACCAGAGAACCGGGTGGACGGGAAAGTTACTCAGAGAATCAGTGTGACGGGAAAGTTACACAGAGAATCAGTGTGACGGGAAAGTTACACAGAGAACCAGTGTGACGGGAAAGTTACTCAGAGAATCAGTGTGACGGGAAAGTTACTCAGAGAACCAGTGTGACGGGAAAGTTACTCAGAGAATCAGTGTGACGGGAAATATACTCAGTGATTTAGGGTGAAGGAGGCTATAGGGCTACGCTTTGAGCACGAGCTGAGAGTCGCGTCGTGTCGATGTTATTAGTATTAAGTAATAAGTATGTATTTGTGTTGAAAGACATTAGGTTAAGAAGGGGGAGAAGTAATTACTGGTGAATCAGTAAAGTGTCAATATACTAATATTCTGATAACGAGTTGTTTATTCAGACCCATTAGTACTTACATATTTTCTTAATCTTATATATTTTTTCCCCACTTATTGTGGGTGGTGACAGCGTAATAGCCAGGATTGTGGAGCCCTTTGAGTTAACGTCAAAGCTATAAAGCTATAAAGGGGGGCGCTACACTTCTTCCACATTTCCATCTCCAAACAAATACTCTCCCACTATATCCTCTTCCTCCTCTATGTAAGGTTGTTGTAGCCTCGCACTTTTCTTTCTTTCATTATTATAGGCTGGGCACCGTAACAGGAAATGTTTCCCTTTTCCGCCCCACACAGGTCACAAATAATTTCTTCTCCCCAGAAACTTCTGTCATTTAGTTGTAGGTTGTTCGTCTTGCACTTAAACAGTAGTTCTGAAGCTTGGTCATTGCTGTATACTTCTTTTTGGGCCTCCCTCTCTTTTTTCCATTTTCTATACATTTTCAAACTTTTTTTTTCATTAATTTCATTCCCCCATTCTCTTGTGTTAACTCTTTATTTCTGCCTTATATTCCCTTTGTCTCACAACCCCACACCCTGGCTCATAACTCGTCTTCTCAGATTTTTCAGTAAAGCTTATATCCATTTTTTTTTGTGTTTTCTCAATCACCTCTTCTACTATCCTTTTCACTAGGTCATTTCCCCTCTCTAATACATACCTCAAGTACTTCCATTTTTCCTCCCCTATCCTATTCCTAACACTTTGGACGCTCCCACTTCCCCAGTAAGCTGGCCCCCTGTGTATATGCCTGTGCCCCAAACATTGACGGGACACTCTATTTTCTATTTTCTGTAGATTATCAATTCTGTTTTGTTAAATTTATTACATTAATTCCATAGAGTACAGATGGTTTAAAGCTACACTTTTCCAGTAAGTTTTTCCCTATTAAGTTTTTGAGCATCTTTTTGCAATGACACTATACGTCTATTTGCCCTTTTTCTTGCCTTATTAAACATTTCTTCTTTTTGTATTTTGAAACAATTCTTTTCATTCATTTATGGTTATCCCTAAATAATTCATTCTATCTCTAACATTTATATTTCCAAATTTTCAGGTTTATCTTTTACGTTGAAAAAAAATTGTTATATATTTTTTTTTATTTCAATCCATAACTCCTTACCTATTTTCCTCTAACCTATTTACTACCTGTTCTGCCTCCTCTATACTACTTGCCAAATAACATTCCGTCGTCTGCAAAGAAAAGTGATGATATGCTAAACAATGCGTCCTTAAAAACCCCCTTCCCTAGTTTTTCTAATACATGAATAATCCTGAAAGTCACAACTTTAAACAGGGTTTTTGATGCCGTACACCCTTGGCCCAATTCCACTTGTTAATTTATCTTATCTTACCGTCCATTTACCCGGGTTTCCCAATTATACCTTTGTGTCTATTTTGGGTTTTTTTCCTAAAATAAAATAAAATACCTTGCCGAAATTTAATAATCCAATAATTTTGGTAACCCTTTATAGAACCCCTTTAACTCCGTGCCCCTGCCAAGCAGTTTGCAACTACTATATTTATTTATCTACATATACCTCTGCTCCACTATTAAACATATAGTAATGAGCAAGTAATGTTTCTACCATAGAATAACTGATAATATAACTACTCTATATAAATATTTATTAGTTACCATCTATATATAAAGATGCATAATAAACTGCCGTGACATCTCTAATCTAACCTTGCCGGCTCTCTATCTTGCTGATTCTGCAGTAACTGGGTGAAACCGGCACACTGAGTGCCACACCATACATACATAAACATACATACGTTTCTACCCTTATATATGCCTTAACAACCGCATAACCTCACCTCACCGTTCGGCTTCAAAACCGGCACGATTGGAGCTCCCAGTCAGAGTATTCCACTTGTCGATCACACCTTCCTGCTGCAGGCGATCAAGTTCGTTTTCTACCTTCGCTCGTAGAGTGTGGAACTTGCCGCGGCTTGAAAAACCTTTTGCCACTGAAAGGTCGATCCACAGCTTGCTTCATAATTCCTCAGCGTCCTAAACCTGGTTGAACAAATCTGGGAACAATCGTACATAATCAGCAGGACTGTAGATACTTTATTTCCGTCCAGTCCATCTGTGATGTGTTGAAGCCAATCTCTCCCTAAAAGACACGGGCCTGTGCCGATACACCAAGGAAAAGGAAAAAAGGAAAGCTTAAAACGTCTGTTTTCCATACGCAACATTTAGTACTGCCAGACCCAGTGGTTGAATTAGTTCTCCTGAATAGGTGCGCAGGTGGGGTAAGTTATTCTTGTCGAGATGCAAGTGTTCGAGTCTTGTTGTAGTTTGAAGAACTGGACGTGTATTTAAAATAGTGGAAGCAGCACCTGTGTCTATTCCATAGGAATCATGATGCCATTTTAATTGTAGGGTACATGAATATGGGTCAACAGTCTTACCAGAATTAAGAGTGTTTATCGGAAGTACTTCATCTCCCAAGTAGTCGCTGTGCGGGGATCTCCTGATGCACTAATTGAACTTGACTGCTGTGTGACTGGCTCCGGGTGGTGTGGGCTCTTGCTCCTCGTAGCTGTACCATTCTGGAGTCAGTTGCTGGTCCACGTATCGAGTTCGGGAAACTGGCCTCTGTAAAGTGCCGGTTACCTTACAACAGGAAGCAAAATTATTAGGTTTTAAACATCTAAAGCACTGCTTACCCCAGGCAGTACACACTTTCTCCGTTCAATCACTATGCACTCTGCCACAACCAGCACACTTGTATCTACCCTGATGTTGGGGTTTGAGTATATCGCCTCCGCTGAGGGATCCAGGGCCACGCTGTGACTCGAAGCGGTTGCCTCACTTGTTCACACCACGTCCCCACTTCCCTGGCCTCCCCAGACATAGCTTGCGCTTGAACACTTGTGGCCTCTAACGTGCGCCATAAGTTAACAAGACAGTTAGTGTGACGTCAGGCTACTTAACCCTTTGTCCCTCACTTAGTTAGTAAATACTTCTGAATTATCTGCGATTTAATTTCACGATCCACATCCCGAAAGTTACAATTCTTGCTCAATTGCTTCAATTCATGTAAAACTTATCAAGAGTCTCACCTGCTTGTTGTGTAGCTTGTCGGAACGTGAAACTCTCATATTCACATTTTTCTTAGGTGCAAAATATCCAGTCAATGCAGTTTTCAACCAACATACGTGTCTCCTGTATCAAGCGTCTCCGCCACCTTGAACACTTCCTCTTCTCCGCAATGAAGCAGCAAAGCCCGTAGTCTCTTGCATCCTCAGTAATGCCTTTGGCAGTCACCAAAAATTATTAAATCTCTTCAACAGCTATCCCACCTTATAGCAGATGGATCAGGGTTGAGGAGGGAAAAGTGAGGTCCATTGCGAACTGTAGGTCATCAACTTCCTTGGGATCAAAGTTCACCAACGCCAGTCAGTCAACATCAGTCAGTGGAGGAAACAGCGTCTCACCACCATGCGCAGGAGAGAGTCCACACATCCATCCATACTCATACACATCAGGTAGACGTAGCTAGTGGAAGACATTCCCACAGAACAGCAACCGTAGTAGTCGTGGGCAGGAATCCTCGTCGCCAGTTGTAGTAGTGCGGTGGTATAGGGGATAGAGACAGGCAGAGTGTTGCTCAGATTTACTCTAGCTTTGGACTGCTTACAATAGGCTTGAAGTATTAACAATACCTGTATATTGCCTAGGGCTCTGAACAAGCTTCGAAATACGAAGTAACGTTCGAGGCTAAATAATTGAATACCCAAAACTTATCATAAATAAAAACAGTAACTAACTGGATTATGTATAATATTGATTTTTCACGCTCTCATATCTATATTCTGCCTTCGATATAATGTTAGTCACTGAAAACTTCTGCCATTTAACTTCAAAATAAGTTTAAATAATTCTCATCTATATTATATTTAACTACCAAGATTATCAGACACACTTGTAATTACTTTTTAGCTAGTAATTGGTAGTGCCTCCAAATTAGATCCATAACGATTGTATGTTCGTCAGCCTTTCATAAACGAGGAAAACACGAATAGACATAAACACAACAGTTGATAATATTGTGTGTTGTCAGACAACCAGTAGTGATTGCCACTCAACCACTTGATTGCCACTTACCACCGAAGAAGCATGACACACACAGGGATGTGAAAAACACCTTTTCAACAGTAACGTCAACCTTATACAGCCTGGGCGAGGTTTACGGAGTTGGAAATGAGGACATAAACTGTTTGGGATCTTGGCTGGTACGGAAAGACGCTCACGTCGTCTCCTCAACACACCTTGCTGTATACCTGACTTGCTGTATTCCCATTGAATGGACTTGTAAAATAAACTTGATATAACTGTAGTACGCTTTAACTAAGACCACGTTAAGTCTTTACAAATAGAGAGACTAACAAGAACACAGGTGTGCATGGTCCTGGCACCACGGTACTATACTGTGCACATAATGCTATTTCGAATGAGTTACTTGAATAATTGTGGTAGTCTTGCATAAAGATTTATTGTAGGTACGCAGCGGTAGAAAGTCTTGTCTTGATTAAAATAGATAGTAGGTTGAAAGGGCAATTATTTATGGGAATATGTAACGATATAAATGCGTTCGTTATTTCAAACTATTATTTTTGTGATTAAATGTGATTATGGATGGTAGAATTTGAATAATTTATATTAGTGGTATTTTGAGTAGACATTATACATCGTGCAACACTCTGGAGCATGCAATAGGCCTGTATGCACAGGTAGGCTGCCTAAGTTTGGCTTTACGTGGTTTAATATGGATTTTATTTTTCCGCATTAACAAACTGTCAATCACTTCTGAAATTACTCAATCAATCAAATCATTGGGGACATACGCCGGGGGGTGCGTCGCCTCGCCCACCCACAATGGGGTCGCCCACTCCCGGGGGTCACCACGCGCGAGTTCCCATACAGGGTCCCTTCCAATACCAAGCAACTCTCGACAGGAAAACATTAACTTGTCCCAGCCACGAGCCTTGTGGCACTTGGCCTCCTCCACGCCGGATTGTCTCTAACAGATACAACCGATGTGATGCCAAGTCCATAACACCGCTAGGCTATGCCAATCCGCCGTAGGACTTCTTGACGTGACCTGCCGTCATTATGGACTGCGCTACCAAGGTATGTAAAACTTTCCAAGATCTCAATGTCCTCGCTGCACGCATAAACAGACTGTACTGTTTCATCTAGTAAGCCTCCAAACACCTGGACCTTGGTCTTAAGCCAGGAGACCCAAATCCCGAAGACTTTGCCTCCTCGTGCAACGCCCGAGAGCCATCACCAGGACCTCCAGCGACTCAGCAAAGATTACTGCATCATCGGCAAAAAAACAAGATCAGTGATTTTAGTGTTGCGAGGGATGCTCCACAATCACTTTCATCTACAACTTTGCCAAAAACTACATAGATTGGAAAGTTCATACAAAGAGTTGGAAAGTGTAGGGGAAAGGACGCACCCTTGCTCACTTCTATATTAACAGGAAAGAAGCTGGATACACATCCACCACACTTCACAGCACTCTCAGTCCCAGAGTACAAGACCAGTCATCAAACCAAATGTCCTTGCAGGAGTCCCGCAAAGTCGCAGAAATACCCAAAGTGACTCACGATGCACTGAGTCAAACACACCTTGTTGAGATCATATAGGCCTGCAAAGCATCCCTGTCGAAAACTCACGTCGGCGTTCCACAAGGACACGAAGCGCTAGGATACGGTCGTTGTTGACTTTACCAGGCGTGGAACCCAGATTGCAGATGTCAATGACTGACTTCAGCAATGTCTGTGGATCCGTGTAAGCAATAGATGTGCAAAGCACTTGTCTGGCACGCTTGAGCAAGTAATACGCGGTAATTGTTGCAGTCCTGACGGTACCCTTTCCCTTTCAGATAGGACGACCAGCCCCTTTCCAGTCAGGAGGAATGGTCACCTGATTGTCATTCGGAGCAGTCAGGCCAGCATGCAAACCGTGGATCATGGCCTCACCCCCCTCTTGAGGAGCTCCGCACTGGATATTACTAACACCAGCTGCCTTTCCACCCCTCACACTTTGCAACAGCCTCTCTGATGTTCGTCAAGAGAGGGTTGTGGTTTCGTCAATGGAAGGTCGGCATCCACTACCGTAATCCAGTGGTGTGAAGCTGCTCAATGGAGGGTCACCGTGAAACAACGGCCCAAAGTACCCAGCCCAACGAGCCACATCTGCCCATCCATGTCCGACACGAGGCGCCCATCTGCTACTCGAATAGCACTCGAGATGGAGACTTGAAACGGAGCTTATTTCAGGGCTCGGTAGGCAGGTCGGAGGTCATTAGCGTTCAAATGGCCCTCGACATTCTCAGCGAGAATCCTGACATACTTCTCCTTGTCTCTCCCCAAGGAGGTCCTAGTCCTGCGTGACAGCAGCGCCCTGTGCTGGGTTCTGGTTCCCAGCAAGCCCTGGCTGCGCGACTCTCCTCGATATTCTCCAGCGTCTCCGTCGAGACAAAACCAGTCTGACCTCGGGCGCTCCCCATTACCTTCCTTGGCAGTCTTAGAGAGTTTCACATTTGAGGATATCCCACAGTTCGACAGGTCCCTCAAGGGCACCGAGCACATCAAACGATTTGAGACTGCCACCGCGTACTAATGAGCACATGTCAAGTTCTTCAGGTTCTCAAGATGTAACACAGTATGGTTACCTCTTGAGCTTCTTCGGACTAACATGAAGCTTTAAGTGTATAGCAACAACAATATGTGATCAGCTGCAAAGAAACTCAGCACTCCGGTAAACCCTGCAGTTCTGGAGGATCCTCACGAGTACTAACGACGGATGTGGCGAATCTCCTTTCTACCCCTCGGCATTACTATACCATGTCCAGCGGTTGCAGGTCTGGTCTCTGATACAAGGAACCTGCATTCTCAACCTTTTGAAACCTCGCAAATCAGAAGGAGAGAGAACTGTTAATGTTTCTGGGACCGGAGCCATGGGGACCAACACATAACTCATAGCTTGAAATTGCTGCATAATGGAAAATAGGACTAGCTTTTCACCTAATTCATTACATATCGGTCCTCAAAACAACTACCCTCCATTCACGCAATGAAAATTGCACCTTACAACTGTACCTGGAGAGAGTAGTGGGATCTGAGGCAGCCATTATGCCATATCAATATTGTGTATCATCATCTAGTACGTAATGCTGCCTGGGTTGGGTGTATAGACCTCTTTTATACAATCAGGTTTCTTGCCATGGCCATCCGCAACTCGGAACCGTAAATTAAAGTTTGACTGGACATTTCGATGAAGGCCTTCCTTCACACAGCAAATAAGGCCCGCTTCACACGTATCGACTTTTCGACAACAATCTAAATGTTGCTAGACCATTGGTTGGATCTTTATTCTACTTTGCATCATCAGTTTTTTATATATTTTGATTATATCTTAAAATTTGTTTTTAATATTACTTCTATGTCTTATGTAAAAAGGCGTCAATAACCCCGCAGTTGCGGCGCCTTAAAACTATAGTATCTAATCTATCTGCATCATCAGTCATAGATGCAAACTCCGGATGTGATGTGATTATACACTCCCTCCATGCTGTCCGGGCATGCATGGCAAGTCAGTGGCCAGCCCAAACAGCTGTTCATCCTCCCTTTGGGGGGTCGATAAATGGGATACTGGGGACCCTGGGGAAGGTAATTGTGGTAACCTGGATGTTACACTAACCTTGTGTCCCGAGGTAACAGGTTACATAAGAAATAAGAAAATAAGGAAGCTACAAGACGGCCGCGAGACCTACACAAGGTAGTTCTGTTACTTAAACACTACCTACATCCACCTTCATCCCTATCCAGAATTATCTAGCC
>JACEEZ010019025.1:0-31972 GCA_016584305.1 Chionoecetes opilio | reverse complement strand
CTCTCTCTGTCAGAGAGAGAGGAGAGACGGACTTAAGCCAGGGTATCGAACGGAGATTGTAACAGGGATTCCTTATCTACATATTTAGTCAAATGTATAGTTTTAAGCTTAATTATACGAACTACCTCAATTACCCTGGCGTCTCTCTACATCCTCACGACACCACTAATATTCCAACGAAACAGATTGATTGAAACGTGTGTTACTGAACATTGACTCATCATCTGCGATTTGAAGGTGAGTCTACCTATGTGAGTAGATTACTCGCGTAAAGGAAAACCAGAACACGGTGATTACAAGCTAACTGTAAATCTAGCACCCAAGGTGAGCAAGTATCCGTTACCAAATATTGAAGATTTGTATACCAAGTTATCTGATGGAGTTTATTATTCTAAGTTAGATTTAAGTCATGCATATCAGCAAGTATGCATAAACAGATAAGATAAGATACTTTGATCCTATCTAGACACTTTGCAAGTACCAACTACAAGGTTATTGACTATACAAAGCGCCACCACGCCAGGACGAACTTGGTGGACTCGAACCGCTGACCGAATGCGCAGGGACGCTACACACGCAAGACAACAGCTCTACCAATCGAGCCACCCTGACGGGTGTATGCATAGACAAGCCTTCACAGATATTACCCACTATCAACACAACTAAGGGGTTATTTGCTTATACCAGACTATGCTACGGAATAGCCTCTGCTCCGGGCATTATCCAGAAGCTTATGGAACAAGTAGCGCAAGGTATTCCTAAGGTAACGGTGCATTTAGATGACATTTTGGTTTCGGGACACTCTTTCGAGGAAGCTCGCGCAAACCTGTTACGTGTGCTTGGCAAGCTGCAAGATTCAGGACTTCGTCTCAGACTGGAAAAGTGTAGCTTCATGCAAAAGTCATGCATCTACTTAGGTCACAAGCTGGATGTTATTGGTGTTCACCCTACCAAAGAGAAAGTGGCTGCCATCAGGTATGCCCCGATTCCAAAGAATGTCTCAGAGTTACGTAGCTATCTCGGCATTATCAACTACTACCACAGATTACTTGGTAATCTAAGTACAGTGCTGGCCCCTTTGAATGAACTACTACGGAAGGATGTAAGATGGATATGGGGAAAACAACAAGATAAGGCTTTCCAAAAATCTAAGGAATTGTTGCACCAGTCCCCAGTGCTTGTGCATTATAACCCTAAACTTCCTTTATTCCTCAGCTGTGATGTATCACCTTATGGAATAGGAGAGGTGCTGTCACACTGCACTTCAGACCAAGAGAGTGACAGACCGATAGCATTTGCATCAAGGACCCTCTCGGCAGCAGAGAATATCACACGCACGCACGCATCGAACCAGAAGTTTTGGCAGTAATGTTTGGTCTATAGAAATTCCACAATACCTGCATGGCCGAGAGTTCATAATTTTTACGGATCACATGCCCCTCTTAGGTTTGCTGGGTGAAAATAAATTAATATCACCAATGTCGAGCACACGGCTGCAAAGCTGGGCATTTAAATTATCCAATTATCATACCAACTGAAATACAAAACAGGTAGTAAGATTGCCAATGCTGACTGTTTAAGTAGATTACCCTTGCATCAAGAGGCAGTAAGGGATGAAATGCCAGAAGTAGTGCTCTCGATGACTATACTTGAGGATACTCCCGTGACAGCAAACACGATAGCTTTGTGGACAGGTAAGGATCCTGTTCTAGCGGTAGTAAGGGAATTTACGTTGCAGGGGTGGCCTGATGACGTTATTAGTGATTTTGAAGTATATCGTCGACGGAAAACTGAGCTCTCTGTTCATCAAGGATGTTTGGTTTGGGGCTCTAGGGTGGTGATCCCAGTACGAGGCAGAGCAGTATTGCTGGAAGAATTGCACGAAGGACACCCAGGGATAGTAAGGATGAAGGCGCTGGCAAGGAGCTATTTTTGGTGGCCAAGTCTAGACTTAGAAATTGAAGCTAAAGTAAGTGATTGTATGTCTTGCCAACAGTATATGAAGAAACCACCCCAAGCTGCGCTGCATCCATGGGAGTGGCCAGGACAACCCTGGTACAGACTGCATGTGGATTATGTCGGACCTTTGGAAGGCAAAATGATACTGGTAATGGTGGACGCACACAGTAAGTATATTGAGGCTCATATAGTACACTCTAGCACCACTTCAGCAACTCTAGCAAAATTCAGACGAACCTTTGCTACACATGGTATTCCGAAAATATTGTGTCTGACAACGGAAGTACTTTTACTAGTCAAGAATTCAAGATATTTTGCAAAACAAATGGTATTAAACATGTGTGCAGCAGTCCTTATCATCCTGCAAGTAACGGCCTAGCAGAGTGGGCTGTTTAGACATTAAAAGATGGACTTCGTAAGAAGAAAGGAGGAGATTTAGAATCCAGGATGTACAAGTATCTTGCTAGGTATCATTTGACACCACATTCTACTACTGGACAGACACCAGCTGAGCTTTTGATGAAGAGGAAACTACGGTCAAGATTAGATTTGGTGTGTCCCTGGGTAGAGAGGAATGTATTGAAAAAGCAGGCTGCCGCAGTCGATTATGGTGGTGCAATAAGACAGTTTTATGAGGGTGATCCTGTTTGGGCAATGAAGTTTGCAGGTTGCCCCAAGTGGGTGGCAGGCGTTCTCCAGCACCAGTTGGGTCCTGAGTCCTTCATGGTCGGCCTCACGGACGGACGCCTGTGGAAGAGACACGTGGATCACATACGTCAGCGGCGACCAGATGAGGGCGAGACACCTACAGTCCTACACCTGTCAAGACACAAGGACCGGCGGAGCCTCTCCCGTCCCCGCCCCATGCAGTTCCACCGAGAGGCGCACAACCACAACAGGAGACTGGTACCCCTCCTCGTGTACCTTCAGCATCCGCAGTCTCACCATCATCACCGGGAGAGAAGGAATTGATACCACCCGCTGCATCCACTACCAATCGCTCGCCGCTTCGAAGCTCAACAAGGAAGGCACCAGTTAATGCTGCTGCTCCACCATCAACGATGGAAGTGGTGTCGGGACAACCCGCTGCAATGACTGCATGCAACCCGCCGCTTCGAAGGTCGACGAGGATCAGAAAAGCGCCGGATAGGTTAGGAATTTAAAATGTCTTTAATCAATTATGCTCCAGTGCTTGTTTCATGTTTACGATATAGTTAAATCTTATAGGTGGAAGAATGTTATGTATTAATGATAGTTTTGGTATTCAATTATTTAGCCTCGAACGTTACTTCAGTATTTCGAAGCTTGTTCAGGGGCTACATTCAGAGAGGCTAACTTCCGGTCTTCACGACCTAGCGACTTCCAACAGCTATTTTGGGCAACTTTTGGCATTCTGTGGGCAGATTGATGACGTACTTAAAAACGTTAAGCTGTCAAAACATAGCGACCACGGTAGGGGTGGCGTAGAGCACGCAATATACATAAAAATACTCATAAATTGAGTACATATGATGTTTTCTGACTCAAGAACTGAACAGGGCAAGTATACAAATGAAATTAGGCCATAAAACTATCTCCTACCCTCGTGGTGAGTTTATTATGAGTTTGTTATGGGGTGATGGGCCGAGTGGTGAACGGCGGCACCTCACACGCAGACCACCTCGCTTGAGTCGCTTCACCACCCCGGCGGGTAGCTGCCACTAACCGCCACGCATCAGACTGAAGGTATAATGGCTCCCTTTTCCTTAATAAAACCCCAAGCCTTGTCCATCCAGCCGTGATGGGTATCGGGTGTTAACCGGGGTTTGTGACCCGCCTCCCGGGGTGGTTGCTTCCCTCAAATGGCAGGAAGACCAGTTACGAATAGAGAGATTATCAAGCGGAAAAGATCACCCATAGTGACACCGTAGCGCCACTGCCATATCTCGTACCAGAATCCCCGCGACTTCCGGGTTGTAGAAATCGAGGAGTTAGTTAAGCTAACACCGTGCCCTTTAACTCTTTCTGAATGTCTGCCTGGCAGACATTCAGAAAGAGTTAAAGGGCACGGTGTTTAGCTAACTAACTTCCTCGATTTCTACAACCCGGAAATCGCGGGATTCTGTACGAGATATGGCATGGCGCTACGGTGTCACTATGGGTGATCTTTTCCGCTTGATAATCTCTCTATTCGTAACTGTCTTCCTGCCTTGGGGGAAGCAACCACCCCGGGAGGCGGGTCACAACCCCGGCAACACCGATACCCATCACGGCTGGATGGACAGGGTTGGGGTTTATAAGGAAAAGGGAGCCATTATACCTTCAGCTCTGATGCGTGCGGTTAGTGGCAGCTACCCGCCGGGGTGGTTGAAGCGACTCAGCGAGGTGTCTGCGTTTGAGGTGCCGCCGTTCACCACTCGGCCCATCACCCCATAAAATCATAATAACCACACGAGGGTAGAATTGTTTTATGGCCTATTTCATTTTATATGCCCTGTTCAGTTCTTGAGTCAGAAAACATCATATATACTCAATTTATGAGTATTTTTATGTATATTGCGTGCTCTACGCCACCCCTACCGTGGTCGCTATGTTTTGACAGCTTAACGTTTTTAAGTACGTCATCAATCTGCCCGCAGAATGCCAAAAGTTGCCCAAAATAGCTGTTGGAAGTCGCTAGGTCGTGAAGACCGGAAGTTAGCCTCTCTGAATGTAGCCCCTGAGCCCTAGGCAATGTACGAGGTATTGTTAATACTTCAAGCCTATTTATTGTACAGCAGTCCAGAGCTAGAGTAAACCTGAGCAACACTCTGCCTGTCTCCATCACCTACACCCGCAATACTACAGTTACTAAACTAAATACAGTTTGTCCTGACTGATTGAGGCATTCAGTAAAACATCATAATACGAAATTGGACAGTAAACAAATCGTTGTGTGCAAGTATTTGTCATGATAATGAGATAGTTTGTTCATACTTTTAACAAGGTGAGAACTATCATCGCTGCAGTATACTAACGTAAGACAGGTTTTAGATAGGGTATCACTGTAGTCTCACACATCATACAACCTTCACGTTCGATCTTGAATATGGCGCCTCATGTAATCATTTGTCAACGAAGAGTTTAAAATGTCAAAAGCATGTTTAAGCAATCCATTAATTAGAGGCGTATTTTGTCCATGCCCATGGAAGTAAAATTTTACTTATTTAAGCTCCGCCCACTTATATTTTACTCTTTTGCGTGCATAGAAAACTGAGCAGATTCGTTCCCGGCAGCGGAATTTACTCTTTTCCTGTAAAATTATACAGTGGTGGGGGTGGGTGGTGGTTTCAAGAGCCTGGCCAATCAGATCGCGCGCATGAGAAAATCTTATCAAAACTCCTCCCGTAAATGTTTCTCTTTTCCTTTAATTCTCATCCAATTCAACATTCATTACATGCGCACGACATGCAAAGGATACTGTATTTAATTAATAGTAGGTAAGGAGTAGTAAGGAGTAGAGTAGGTGACTCTTAACAGGTAAGAAGTCACAAATATTAAAATTCTCCAGCGACGTCTGGGAACAAATTTCCCAATCCCTCGAATTTTTCAATGTGTCCGAATCTTCGTTGATGCTTGCTGGCTTAGCACCAAAACTGGTGTATTATTGCTATAGTATAGTCAAATACTTAAATATATTCATGAGTGATATTACATTTGCAATAGAAATGTATAAATTTGGTATATATGTTATATCACACAAAAAGAAAGCCTTTTAGAGAACCTATCGCAGGGCACGAATACGAACATTTCATCAGTCTGATTCAGCGCCAACACGGTAAGGAGGTCTCTCTCTACCCACGGGCCACCACACACCCACCACCACCCAGGCACCCACCCGCCCACCACCACCCACCCACCCACCACCCGCCCACCACACACCCACCCACCACACGCCCATCACCCGCCCACCACACACACACCCACCACACGCCCATCACCCATCCGCCCACCACACACCCACCCACCACACATCCGCCCACCACACACCCACCCACCACACGCCCATCACCCATCCGCCCACCACACGCCCATCATACATCCGCCCACCACACACCCACCCACCACACGCCCATCACACATCCGCCCACCACACACCCACCCACCACCCATCCGCCCACCACACACCCACCCACCACACGCCCATCATACATCCGCCCACCACACACCCACCCACCACACGTCCATCACACACCCGCCCACCACACACCCGCCCATGGATGTTAAACGGGGGAGATGCACTGGAGGATGAATCACAACCAGCATTCATCTAGGTTTAGGCAAAGAATAATTCGTGAAACGTAGATGTAGGTACACGTAGCCTACATACGTACAGGTCCATGATAGCATTAAACATCCTCGACGCACATCGTGAAATGGCTGTGTAGCAAATAGATATTCAAATAACAGTTTCATAGCGCCCTAAACATTTCAGTTTAATATCAAGTCCATCTATAGAGTTAGAAAACAATGCTAGGCCATTCTAAGAGCTCAAAACAATTAGATATCGATGTGTAATACAGACAATCACGCTACTACTCTTTGCTGTGCCTTCAATAATGTCAACCTTAACGATATTCCTTGAGCCTCTGTAAGAGGTAATGAAGTGTACGACACTTTTACTCTCGGCAACATCAAGAAAGAGCTTTGGCAGCGCTACAATCGTATTTTGTGATGGCAAGCAGGGGCGGAGCTTAAAAGAGTAAAATTATACTTCCAAAGGCATGAACAAAATACGCCTTATATATATATAAGAGTGGCAGACTGCATTTCGACCCATAATAATATTGCATCCAATCTAGAAGTGGTTTCCAAATTTATAATTTCTCAAGAATAAATGCCGGTGTTAACATTTGTCAATGGAACTATTTGAAATATCATCGTTCATTGACTAATTCATAATTATTGCTTTGTACTATACCAAATATATACAGTATTATTACGGTAGAATACCGTATATTTTCGTACGTGCTATACGTTTACAACAGTATTTCCCTCAAAAAGTTCAACTCATAATTAAGTGACTTCCAGTGACGTCACGGTGCTTCACTTTTGTTCTTTTGTGAACGACTTTCGGCACTCGACTATTTTCACATATATACAGTACGTTCATATAATGAAAATTTGGTTATTTACCTATCAGAGGAAAATTTTCTCACTGTAACCTTTAGCTGGTTTTTACTTCTATGAATTCGACTTCGGTCATCAGACCCAGCCAAGTTTGTGTGTCTCGCGACAGGGGGGCACAACGGAGATGCTGTGGAGGAAAAAGAAATACAAACCATAAACATATTCTTCTCTAATTGGTTACCTGCATAGCAAATATCTTTGCATTTCCAATGCAAGTAACCATCCATGTTAGCGTATTACTGCATTCAGGTAAGATTATTTATGGTGAGTAGTACCGCTTGTTTTTGCCACCGGCCACAAAGGGCTCGCGGCTGCAGCTCTGCTGTATATACTTATCACGTCCATCACACCGTCGCCCCCACCGGTGTTTACCTTCTCATAATGTCACCGGTGGTGGCGTTCGACCGGATTTAGCACGAGCGTCCTTTGTTTGTCCGCTATAAGTATATAATGCATTGGTAATCACCTTGTGCTTGTGTCAGCATTTTTCTCTCCTTTCTTTACAATTCATCTCCTGTTTCTGAGTTTTTGTCTTCAAAATAAAGTTCACAGAAGCAATGGAACTTTCCAACCCAATGATGATGAATTAAGAAATAAATAAAATGCACATTTATATTATTTACCTAGTTGCAGCATACGAGGCTGGTCTATGATCGTGTAGTTTTGTCTCAGTTTCTATATTCCTCAAGTTCTTATTTGAATTGATCTAAATTTCTTGCCGCTATCACTCCTTCCAGTTCATTCCAGGCGTCTATACTCCCATAGGTAAAGCTAGACTACTGTGTTATTCAACTATCTTCCTTTTATGAATTTTCTGAGTCCCCTCAAATATACAGCCTCTTTTTTTCCCTTCACTAGTGGGTCTTTTCTGTAAACTTCTTCATTTATGCATTTAGTGTGTGTGTGTGGTGTGTGTGTGTGTGTGTGTCATTCACCCATGGTCTTGTCCACGCGAGTTGGAGTCGCAATCTCCAATTTCATCCTCCCGGAGCGAGCTTGGAACTCATTATAACCGATCTTAGGGTAATGTTCAGACTGAAGAAATATGCATGAACTTAATATTCACTTCAACTCTTCGCCATTTAAAACTTTGCGGGTCGACTTTTATCATGAAGGGTATTAATAGAAGCGCAATTTTATTAGCTTTCCATTGATATATTTCGTTTTCTGATAAATGAATTAAAACCATGCATAAATTAGCGTTAAATAAATAAATAAAATCATCAATCGGGTAATTTTCCCGATTGATGAGGTTATTTATGTTCATGCATATATATGTTCATGTTCATGAATATGTTCATGCATATTTCTTCAGTCTCGTAATGGCATTTCTTTAGCGTGTTTTACTGTTTTTTTATTTGATAATATTATAGAACAAACATTTACGAAGATTACAGTATATCATATATACTGATAAACCAGTCTATATGATAGTCCAAAGACTACTCTATACTGGACTTGCTACTCGTGCCCCACGCCAACCCGCCCATGACCAGTGGAGGCCAGTTTTGCCATTCCTGCCATTTTAGAACATCACTCCTTTTTTCCTTCCTATTGTTTATCAGTATATATGATATACCGTTATCTTCGTAAATGTTTGTTCTATAATATTATCAAATAAAAAACAGTAAAATACACTAAAGAAATGCCATTATGAGAGAGTGAAGAAATATGCATGAACTTAATATTCACTTAAACTCTTCGCCATTTAATATTTTGCGAAAAACATTTTTTGGGCCCCATGTCTGGGGCCCATTGGACCCTACCCATAACTACGTCACGGTTTGTTTACATCGGTGCATTGTGGGGATAAGGCGGGGTCGCAACGGGTGGACCTACGAAGGGAAAACTACGGCGATGAAAGAATTTCGAGTTATTTTGCGCGAAATTGATATTCCAGGTGCTATATATTACTGTGCTCTGTTCTCGATGACAATACTATAGAGAAGACCTGAGGTAATGGCTGATGTGCAGAGGCTTCTAAACCAAGAACACAGAGTCACAACAGAGCCTCGTTAAAAGGTAAGCAACTGGTAGGTATATGAAGCCGGAAGGTGTGAAACAGGTGTGGGAAGAGGAAACTGAGCGAACATTTGTAGACAAGGAAAATATTTGAGAAATTGATGGGCTTGCCTCGCCCCAAGTGTTCGCGAATTATGTGGAGTGACTGTACCATGAGGCAAAGGATGGGTCATGTCCACCGTGGTTATGCAACTTGTTTATGGATGGAGTAATAAGATAAATCAAAGCAAAATCTAACCTAACCATTACCGTCGGCGAGTTTTCCCGATTTGTGTAGGGATAGAAATATCGGTAGACGACAGTACCAGGTACAGTCACTCGACATAATTCGCGAACAACTTGGGGCGAGGCAAGCCATCAATTTTCTCAAATATTTTCCTTGTCTACATGTTTCGCTCAGTCTCCTCTTCCCACACCTGTTTCACACTTCCGGCTTCCATAGTCCCCTGAGTCAGTAGTACTTATAGTTTTAAGTCTCGCAATTACACTAATGACAGTTTAACAGCTCCCTCCCTGTGTGTGTGTGTGGGTGTGTGTGTGGTGTGTGTGTGTGTGGTGTGTGTGTGTGGTGTGTGAAATATTGGTTTTTATCGAGGAGGGAGAGACAATTTTGTATGGAAGGAAGGAAGGAAAGGAAGGAAGGAAGGAATGGAAGGAAGGAAGAAGGAAGGTAGTAAGTAAAAAAAGGAAGGGAGGAGGAAAGGAAGGAGAGAGGGAAGGAAGGAAGGGAAAGAGGGATGGAAGGAAGGGTTGAAGGAAAGGAAAGAAGGAAGGAAGGAAGGAAGAGAGGAGGGATGGAAGGAAGGAGGAATGGATGGTAAAGAGGAAGGAAGGAAGGAGAGGAGGATGGAAGGAAGAAAGGAAGAAGAAAAAGAATAGGAAGGAAGGAAGAGAGGATGGAAGGAAGGAAGGGTTAGAATGAAGAAAGGAAGAGGAAGGAAGAGATGGAAGGATGAAGAGAGAGAGAGAGAGAGAGAGAGAGAAGGAGAGAGAGAGAGAGAGAGAGAGAGAGAGAGAGAGAGAGAGAGAGGAGAGAGGAGAGAGAGAGAGAGAGAAGAGAGAGAGGAAGAGAAGAAAATGGAAGGAAGAGGAGGAGAGGAGAGAGAGAGAGAGAGAGAGAGATGGAAGGAAGAGAGGGATGGAAGGAAGAAAGGAGAGAAAGGGAAGAAGAAAGGAGAAGGAAGGAAGGAGATGGAAGGAAAGAATAAGGAAGGAAGAAGGAAGAAGGAAGAGAGATGGAAGGAAGGAAGGAAGGAAGGAAAGAATAAGGAGGAAGGAAGGAAGGAAGGAAGAGAGATGGAAGGAAGGAAGGATAGAAGGAAGAAGGAAGGAAGGAAGGAAGGAAGGAAGGAAGGAAGGAAGGGAAGAGAGGGAAGGAAGGAAGGAAGGAAGGATGGAAAGAAGGAAGGAAGGAAGAATGGAGAGAGAGAGAGAGAGAGAGAGAGAGAGAGAGAGAGAGAGAGAGAGAGAGAGAGAGAGAGAGAGAGAGAGAGAGAGAGAGAGAGAGAGAGAGAGAGAGAGAGAGAGAGAGAGAGAGAGAGAGAGAGAGAGAGAGAGAGAGAGAGGAAGGAAGGAAGGAAGGAAGAGAGGGATGGAAGGAAGAAAGGAAGAAGAAAAAGAAGGAAGGAAATAAGGGAGGAAGGAAGGAAGGAAGGAAGGAAGGAAGAGAGGGATGGAACGAAGGAATTTAAGGATAGAAGGAAGAAAGGAAGGATGAAAGGAAGAAAGGAAGGAAGGGAAGAGGGGGAGGGAAGGAAGGAAGGAAGGAAGGAAGGAAGGAAGGAAGGAAGGAAGAATGGAGAGAGAGAGAGAGAGAGAGAGAGATGGCGAGGGAGGGAGAGATGGCCCCCCCGTGGGATTAACACCATCCCAGGAAGGAGGAGGAATGCATGGTCCAGGCTTTGATTGGGAAGGAAGGGGGTGGGGGAGTCAAGAGAATATGAACGATAATTTATTGGAAAATACGAAAAGGAAATGGAAGGAGAGGATCCGAGGCCTGTGTGTTCGCGAATTATGTGGAGTGACTGTACCTGGTACTGTCGTCTACCAATATTTTTATCCCGACACAAATCGGGAAAACTCGCCGACGGTAATGGCTAGGTTAGATTTTGCTTTGACTTATCTTATTACTCCATCCATAAACAAGTTGCATAACCACGGTGACATTACCCATCCTTGCCTCATGGTACCTGGTACTCTCGTCTACCGAAATGCTCGTACCTACACAAATCGGGAAAACTCGCCGACGGAAAGGGTTTAGGTTAGGTTCCCGTTAGGTTAGGAAAAAGGGTAGCTAGGTAGGTATTCATAATCACGGTAAAAACTTTTTAGTTATAATACAAATCCCCCTAACACCATATCCCTACATTTGCTTAACTCTTGACGAGGCTTGTTAGACTGTTTTCCTATTTTAGAACCCTTGGACATAGCCATTCCCTCAGATCTTCTCATGTGTTGTCAGCGCGAACAGAACAGGGTAAATAGCACCTGGAATTAATTTCACGCAAAAAACCCCAAATTTTTCATCTCGTAGTTTTCCCTCCGTAGGCCCACCTGCGGCGCCCCGACTTACCCCCACAAGCACCGATGTAAACAAACCGTGACGTATTTAGTCTGGGCCCCATTGCCCGACTGTCTGTAATCTGATATCATATGTTTGAGCAAAAGGGGCGGAGCCAGAACTGGCTTCACTTGGGTTTTAAGTGACGTCATGGCCTTTCCCCTCTTTTTAAAACTTATGAGCGAAGGGGGGGGGACGTGGATTGCTTTTGGGCATCCCCCCACCCTGCCAGCTGCAGTGAGTCAGCTGAAGCTTGAAAAACATCCTACGCCGGGGAAGTGCGAAGACGCTGAACTTTCTTTTTCCCCTGTTTTTCCTGGGCAGGTGAGTGGGAGCAAGGGTGAGGAAAAGGGTCTCCAGCATGCAGGTTCTTAATGAGGATATACTCGTGAAAGGAGAAAAAACAGTAGCAGTATATAGGGCAAGGGGTATTTTTTGATAGTGGGTTTTCAAAAGCCCGTTCCTAATAATGGTAGATTTTTTATTCTAGTTTTTGAACCCTTTTCCGGGGCGCAAGGAAGATAAGGGGTACATTACTGAAAATTACATTTATTTCAGCCAAAAAAGGTTAGGATAGGTTAAACAGGTTAGGTTAGGGGGGGTTTCGTTAAGTAACAGACGATATCAAGTAAAAAAGGGTAAAATTTTGGAAAAAGTCCTTCCCCCCAATCTTTTTTTTTTCCCCCTATAGCAACAAGCCTGGGGAATGGGGGAATAGGGTTTTTGGGGGGGGGAAGAAAATAAAAGGATTTATGGCCCCAAAAAAAAAACATCAAAGTCACTATATGTAAAAATCTAGGGAATTTCCTAAATTGGGATTCCCCTAGATTACCTTTGTGGGGAATTTTTTCCAAATTTGATATAGTATAGATTTGGACAATTTTGGGAGAGAAAAATAAATAGTAGTGTTCCCTTCCCTACCCAAAAACCCCAAGTTTTCCTAAGGCCCCCCAGCTTGCGGGTCATAGGAGGTCAAAGAAAAACCTAACCTTCTACCCAGAAGGGGCGCCCCCTCATGGACCCCCTAAGGGTTGCTAATCTAACCTCACTAAAACCCCCCTAAAAGTACTAACCAAACCTCATTTAAAACGAATACAGTTGTTTGGGCACCAGTGAATCAGGCCGCCTATTTTAAATGCACCCCAAGCAGCATTTGTATAATTTTAAAGGGTTTTTAATGAAACCTAACCTAACTTAACCCGCAAAGATACCAAACCAACCTTAAACCACAAAGTATACCAACCAAACCTTAACAAAAAGTATACCTAACCTAACCAAAACCAAACCCTTAACCAAACCCCAAAGGTATACCTAACCTACCAACCTAACCTAACACAAAGTATACTAACCTAATTTTAACCACAAAGTATACCAACCCAAACCCTTAACCTTTAACCAAAAAGATCCCAACAAACCTAACCAAACCTTTAAACCCACAAAGTATCCCAAACCTAAAACCAAACCTTAACCACAAAGATACCAACCCAAAACCTACCTTAACACAAAGTAACCAACCTAACCAAAAAACCACAAAGTTACCAAACCCCAACCTAACCAATTTAACCCCCAAAAGAACCAAATCAAACCTTTAAACCACAAAGTATACTGTTGCGGGTTTGCATGCACTATAGGGGGCCCTGTTTCAACTGGCGGCCCGAATCAACGGTACCATTTAAAACCCCTAAAAAGTTACAAAATTAAACTTCACTTAACCTCAAAAAGTACTAATTAACCTCACTATAACCCCTTTAAAGAAACAAACCCTAACCTAATAAACCCCCTTAAAAGAAAACTAACCTAACCAAAATAAAACCCCCCCTTAAAAGTAATAACTTAACCTCACCCCTAAAAGTAACAACAAAACCCTTTCTAAAACCCCCCTAAAAGTTGCAAACCCTAATTTAGTTGTATACGATTGAGAAGTAAAGGGAATAAAAAAAAATAAAAAAAAAAAAAAAAAAAAAAAAAAAAAAAAAAAAAAAAACCTTGCAAGGGGGGGAAAAAATCGCTAGCCATCAAAGGAAAATCCCAAAACCCCCAAAAAAATTATCACCCTATTTTTAAAAAAGCCTTAAGTACCCTGATCAAAATCACAAAAACACTGTTTTATGAGTAAATAGCCCTTTTTCAATCCCCTTTTAAAAGTTGAGAACCCGTGACGGCGGCAAATGGGGTTTCCCGATGTTAAAAAGGCTACGGTACGGGATGGGGTGATTGTTAACTACGATTAAGTGGGTAGTTATCGACAGCAACATTTTCTACTGATTTTTATTTAAAATCCCAATGTGGAGGTTTATCAAGTGCAAAACCTTTTGTTTACAAAAAGAGTTTGTGGGCAACACAAAATCCTTTTTGGTTTCTCTTTTTTACACTCCTAAAAAATTGCAGTACGTAGTAAAGCACCCTCACCAAACCTTTTGGCCCCTGACCCCAGTGAGTGAAGGGTGAACAGTGAACCCTCGCCATAGTGACGTCATTTGCATAATAAATACCGTGGATTTATTAGAAACCCAAAATTTCCCTATATGATTATTATGCAATTATAGCTTTAAAAAATCCGAAAAAGGGTTTATGTGGTCGAATTTAGGATTTTTATCCATATTGCCCAAAAATTTATGCAAACTAGTGTTTCCCTTTAAAAGGACTACTTATCTAGCTGTAGTCAAGGGGGTACGGGCTCAGTTAGCTAGGAAGGCTCGGGAGTGGATTTGACTGGGTTAGAATTTTTTTTAGGACCTCATATTCTAGCGGCCGGTGGGGGTTTAACCCCAAGGGAGAGCGCACGCTGGAACCTTTTCAAGTGAAGTCCCCAAAAAGGGATACAAACAGTCGGGTTCATTTTATCAAAGCGGAAAGGGTTTAGTTCCAAAGTATTTCCCAAAAAAAAAAAATTAGGGAAAATTTTAGTCCTTTTGGTAAATTCCAGTGAAAACCCAACTCACTTTGGTGAAAGAAAATTTTTTTTTTCGGTGTCTTTATGTGTTTTTAAAGAATCTGCTAATCGTTTCTGTGCATTATTGTTTTTATTATTTTTTTTTTTAAAAGGAAAAAAGGAAAATAAAAAAAAATTTAACCTATACCTAACCAACCCTTTTCCTAACTAAAAAAGAAAAAGAAAAAACAACAATAACTTTTTCAAGCCCCAAAAAAAAAAAAAAAAAAAATTTCAAAAAAAACGGTTAGCAGATTATTCAAAACACATAAAAACACACAGAAAAAAAAATTTTTTCGTCCCCCAAAGTGAGTTCGATGTTCATCTGGGAAAAATGGGGAGAGCGGGGAGATTTGGACGGTGGATGGTCCGGCATTGCATTTCCGAAAAAAGTATGGGACCCAGCCCGCGAGATCTGGCGTGAAAAGCGAGACTTTGTTTACCAAGGGGCCAGCGGGACAAAGAAACCGCCCGGGGCTAACTTTTTTATGCAGGTGAGTTTTATGTTTTTTTGCACCTTCTATGTTTTATTTGCAGTGTGTCATAACTATACCCCAGAATATGACAAGTATCAGATTGTGTATTATTATGGGGAAACATTGAGCCGAACAAAAATATTACCCTAAAATACGAATGCTTTCCCTGTGTTTTAAATAAAATGTAGCCATCTACAGGGGAAATCCCCTTATACGAGCATTCGGTATACAAGAATTTAAAGATAGAGATGTGTAAATTGGGGCTATTTTTAATATACGGATAAAAAACCCAAAGCTACACATTCAAACGGGGTGAGCAAAATTTCCCAAATTTTTTTACAAAGTAAAATTTCAAGTTATTTACCAAAAAATTTAAAAATTTAATGACTACACTACCCCCCCGAGTTTCACGCTAGCGAGTTTCGGATCCCGAGTTTTTTCCCCTGAGTCCAAATCTTACATCCCCACTTTCGCGCATTATATCCCCGAGTTCGTTTTTTTTTTTTTTTTTTTTTGTGTGTGTGTGTGTTGTGTGTGTGGTGTGTGTGTGGTGTGTGTGTGGGTGTGTGGGCTACAGCGCCGTCAGGGGAGTGACCTCAGGAGTGGGATGGTAGGCCCTGGAGATTTAAATTGAGGGCTGTGTGGTTGGCCCCCGCCCGTGGTGGCGTAGACAGAATTTTATGGGACGCCCGTGATTAGAGGTCATGCCCCCCCCGTATCCTCCGATGCACTCACAATCGAAAGGGAGAGCTAAGGGAGCATGTGGGGTTCTTAGGGGAAATCAACAGTGCAGAGAAAGTTTTTTAAATGGTTTTACAGCCTCATCAAGGATCGAACTCGGATCACCGAGAACGCCACTCGGAGACTTCTTCTTGTGACCTTTTCTGCTTAGTATCACTTTGTAGGTCGTCTGTCAAGCTCGTGCTCGAGCTTGACATATATCTTGACGCTAACCACTCTGCTACAGCCTCCCATAAGAGACGTACGGGACACATCTTCTTCCTTCCTGCTTAGTATAGTATTATAATAGGCTTAGTATAGCTTGTATGTAGTTTTGCTTTGTTTTTTCCATTTGTTTGTGTTTTCTCTACAGGAACAGCGGTGTCGCATAAGATAGGTAACACCTCGAAATAAGTAGCACCTATACCTTACTATTTACCACAAAATACTCCTTTATAATGATTAACCATGACGTGTGTGGTACTGTGGTTCTGGAGGTACTGGAGGAGACAGGAGAGAAGAGAGGAAGGCATTGTGACAGTGTTATTGTTATAACACTGTCACACAACCATCAGCTGACAAATATGTGTCAGGCTCACTCACTCAGACCTAAAACAGCATCTGCTGGGTGACTCCCAACTCAAGCTCAATCTCAAGCTCCTCTCTCCTTCCTCTTCTCTACGTAGTGTTGGCCGAAGCCCACCACCCCGGGAAGCGGGTCACAAACCTAGGCTAACACCCAGTACCCATTCACTGCTGGGTGGACAGGGGTTGGGCATTTCAGGATATTTTTTGGGGAAAAAGTGAGTCTTATAAGCGTAAAATACGGTAGGTACACAGCCCTCAAGTTAACCTCCAGGGCCTACCATCCCACCCCTGGAGGTCACTGCCTAATGGCGCTGTAGGCACACACACACACACAAAAAACACACACACACACAACACACACAAAAAAAAAAACCACTGACTAAATAAGCATTTTTACAGGGTTTATAATACCGAGTTTCGCGCTATGCCTCCGGAAGAAAGCAAGCGCGAAACTCGGGAGGTAGTGTATATGATTTTACCTAAGGTTGTACGATAATCAATCTGAAAATATGATAATTCTGGTGGCTCGGTACGACAATGGGCCTAAAAAAGTTCACATCCCTGGACGATGTACAATGTTTCAGATGCGCAGAGACAAGTTGTAGGCAGTGGAAGAGAATGCGCCCCCCTCCCTTTGTCCTTACCACCCTCCATCCGAGTCTTTTGACACGGGGCGCCCCCCCAAAACAGTAATACAATGTCTTTTTTGCTTGTATGTTTGGGGTTTTGCACAATCCAGCACACCCAGCCCAACCCAGGGCCAGCACCGAGGATCTTTCCTTTTCCCCAAGTGATCAAGGGGGGGGAAAAAGAACTCATTCATGAAAAAGCAGTCACCGCTTTTTTCCCGATCTCGGAGAGAGAAAAACAGGATCCCGCTGGCTACGTCCCAGTTTCCTTGCTCCCACACAACTTTCCCATTGGTGAGGTTAGATTTTTTATATAGTTAGCCCTCCACCGGGCCCATCACGCACCTCCCCGCCTGTTACCAAGGGCAAGGCTGTGATTTACACAGACTCCCTCTCCTCACTCCACCCCCTCCTTCCGCCCCCCCCATATCCGTCCTGGGCCAGGGGTTTCCAGAGGGCCTTCCACCTTACCAGGGGGCCCTGGGATACACCTTTCAGTGGGTTCCTTCCCACGCTGGTACCCCAGGAAACGAGGGTAGCGGTTTCTGGCAAAGAGGGCCTATCAGAGGTAAACAAAACCCCCCCCTTCCCTCTGCCGCTCTCCGCGGCCACATGCCTCATCTCCCGGGTCTGCCGCTCCCCCTGGAATAACACGCTCGGCGACCCCTTGCATCACCTCCATGGGCCAATCCCGCAGTGACTCTTCCCCCAGCCGGGAAAGGGAAAAAGTCCCGCGTCCTTGATGTCACCCCACCGTCCGCCTGGGGCACACGACACTCAGGTCACCTAACCGTCTCCGTCTGTCCCCGACCCCATTCCCCTGGGCAAAAATTTCCCGGAATATTGAACTTTTCGCTGCAGTGCCCGCGCTTCCCACTCCCCCGTGTGTGCTAACTCTCAATCCTCCCCCTAAAAGTCACCCCCTTTGACCTGCCCCCCTTGCTGGGCGGCGGGCATTCCCCCCCACGGCAACACGCCGTAACCCGTTTTCACCGTGTTTTCCTAAAGAAGACGGGTTTACTACGCCCCTGTGATAGCCCCATAGGAATCACCGGGGCTCATGTTTTCCCCCAGGGGACCCTCTCAGCCCCCCCTAAAACAAGAACAAGTGCAGTTTTATTTTTAAATTAATGTGCGTTATGTTATTTTGGTGCTATTTTCTCTTTAGAATGTTTTTTTCTACAAAAAAGGGTAGTACAGGGGGGAATATAGACGCTGTGTATTTGTTTTTTTTGCATAGTTTATTTTAGCTTAAAAAACATGTCTTTTTTTTTTTCTTTCTTTTTAAATTTGATGGGGTCTGGAACCAAACCTATATTTTCCCATTAATTATGTGTTTTTTTTATACGAGATTTTGCTTTACGAGTATGCCAGCTGGAACCTAACCCCTCGTATTTTCGGACTTCCCTGTATATGTTTTATAGTTTTGGGGATAAATTGGGGACATTTGTGGGGGGGATGGTTCGTCATTGTCCGAACCATCAAAAAGAATTACATCATAAAATTTTTTTGAAGATGTATGTTATGTGAAACGAATGGTTTATTAACCGGGGAGTGATATTTATATTTTTATTTTTTAAATGGTTTTGTAGTACAGGTTGAAGTTCCCAAACTGGGCAACCTCGGACCAGCGGGGGGGGCCGAGTAATGGAATTTCCGATTTTAGAACGTGAATTTTAAGGGGAAAAAAAAAAACCACCCAACTTCTTAAAAAGGGGAATTTTCTCAGAAATGTTAAACATTGTTCTTCCTTTTTTTTTCACTTCCCCCAGTGGGTTTTCCCGGACGTTTGGGAGCCATAATCCCAAAAACAGACCTGTAGAAGTACACAAAATAACAGTTTTACACAAAAAAAAGTCACAACACCACTGAACAAAAACAACAAAAAAATCGGCGGAGAAAACCAAGGGGCCTAGTGTGGTGGCATCTAGGGGCCCGACCCCGGCAACTACGCCCAGGTTTTGGGTGTTTGCCGGGTTTTTGGGGAAAAAATCCGGAACCATAGCCGATTTTTGGGTTTTTCCCGAGTCTTGGGATCCGGGTTTTGGGGAACTTAAAACCTGTACTACAGGGGGCCCCGTTATACGAGCTTCGGTAACGAGAATCCGAGATACGAATTTTGTAAATTAGGGTCTTTTTTAAATATACGAGATCAAAAACCCAAATTTATAGACATTCAAACGGGGGGGTGAGTAAAATTATCAAGTTAAAAATGCGCCCCCGGTGGACAAAGGGAGATTTGGTTGACCCCAGTGAGTCACCCTAGCAACCCTTGGCCTAAAGGGGGAAATTAAAGCTAGGCGGGGCCCTGAATTTAGGGGTAATTAGAGAGAACTGAAACTCGAGAAATGCCAGTGGTCGGGGCAGTTTAACTAAAAGGGTTTGGCTACTGTTTTTTGGGCCCGGGGACTAATATTTTTCAAAAATTAATTTCGCGATAAACATGATGCCCCGCATCTAAAATCCCAAAAAAATATAGTTTTTGTTTTTCTCTAATTATAGGATGACTTTCTTACGATGGAAGTTTATAATAGCTTTTAAATAAAATTTACTCCCTCAATAGAAAAGTTAAAATTATTTTTTACAGTATATTGTGGCATGAAAAATTTGGGTGATGTTCCCCCTGTTTCAAGACAGTACTGCTGCTTTGGGCAAAGTTTGTCAAAATACAAAAAGCAATGCCTTGGAAAAACGAAGAAAAGAATGCCGAAATCGGCTTGTTGCTGCGACAATGTAGGATAATTGGGAGGCGACGTGCCCGGCGGGGAGTGTAAGGGGGGGGAGTTTGAATCAAAACATTCCTTTCACGCGTGACTCATTGCCCTTCCGGGTTTTTATCTGATTTTACACAATAATAAAGGAAAATATGATGCCTGGGTATAGTACTTCAAAACATCTTTATTATAATAATATAAAAGGGTAACATTACCGCCTCCCAACTAAACCCTACTTGGTTTTTTGGTTTTATAAAAGTTTTTACAGATGGGCTTCTATACAAAAATATAGAAGAAAATCGTTCTTAAAATTTTTTACTTTTGGTTTTAAGTGCAGTGGAATAACCCCATATTTTTTTTTAAAGGTGCCCAACTTTTCCCCAAATTGTGAGTTAAAACCCCAGGGACCACGGGCTTTTTGGGGTTTCCCGTTCCTCTAATTAGCAGGTGTGGGGCCCCAACCTTGGGACCGAGTAGGCCCCCTAGCAAGGCTTGACCTGAAGGGTAATTAAGCATATGGCGCGGCCTGACCTTTAGGGAATTAGCAGGTGTGCGCCCAGCCTGGGACCGCTACACTCCCTTCCCTTTTTATCAGCGGCGTCCCTACATTACAATTTCTTTTTTGCTTTTTATGCATGTTTTATTTTTAATTAAGGCAGTTAGTTATTTTTTTTGCTTTTTCTTTTCAGAATGCTTTTTTCAGAATAGGAGTACAGGTGGGAAATATAGACGCTGTGTGGTTGTGTTTGCTATATTTTATTTAGCTTGAAAAAACAGTCTTTTTTTTTTTTCTTTTTTAATTTGGGGCCCTGGAACCAAACCTATATTTTACCATTATTTAGTTTTTCGTTATACGAGATTTCGCTTTCGAGTATCCCAGGGGGAAACCAACTGCTGTATCTTGGGGACCTCCCTGTATAGTGTCTTTAGATATTAAAATTTAAAAAATCACGTTAATTTTAATTTTTGTATAACATTAATGTTTCTACATTTTAAAAAACTTGTTTCCTTTGTTTAGACACCCCCCCCACATGGGGAGGGAAATTAAGAAGAAAACGAAAAAGGGAGGAGATGAAATGCTCTGAGTTGCTTTTATGAAGTAAAGGAAAGTGGGGAAACTCTATGAGGGGAAATGCTGAAAAAAATGGGGTTCCAAGAAACAATTCACGGGCTATTTTTCAAGGGACAAGAAAAAAAACCAGGGTTTAAATTAGGCAATTTCGCAGATGGCAAGTCCCCCACCAAAATATGGAAGAGAACTGTGATTATTAATGCATTTCTCGAACATATTTTATGGTTTAACCACCAAGATAACAAGGCGGTTGCCTATGATTTTTGCAGTTGCTAACAACATTGATGTGGAATCATGGAAAGGGATAAGTCAGAGGGAAAGAGCTCATGGTTTTTGGAGAGAATGCAAGCTCTCTCTTAAAGCCCTGAAAACCCCAAGTCTGGCTAAAAAGACTAGTTTAAAAAACAAAAACCCAGGTCTTTCAGTCGAAACTAGAGGATATCTTACCGATACAAAACCCGACAAGTCAAGCCTACAATATAGACGAAACGGATGAATGTACAACCGTTCAGGGCTCCCTAAAGGTTTTTGACAGAAGGGGGTCACCAAGTGGGGGAGGTGACTCACGAGAGCAAGTTATTTTTTTTTCTACAAAATAAGAGGCTATTTTTTGTACTTGGTATAAAAAAATGTTTTTAATGATACTTTTGTTTTTTAGCCCAAACCAGCTACATTTTCTTAAGTATTGCCCAGTAATACATGAGTCTGTACCATCCCACCCCTCGGCCAGACCATCACCACAGGGAAAGGATGATTCGGTCGATTTAGAAACTTTGACGTCCTTCATGGTCAAAATTGAAAAAAGCTATGGGTCTGATACACAGGCTAAAGAGCCAAAAAGTGAGGGGCATTTTGAGAAAAACAAAATTACACTGCTTCTTTAAATTTTTTTTTTATAAATATTTGTTGAAAAAAATGGCCCCAATCTCACCACTTTTCCCCCACCGCCTTTTTGCCCTATTACCTAGGTATTTTCCTCATTTGTTTTTTTTTTTCCCCCCAGACCCTCACAGACCCCTTTAGATACTCTAAACGTAATTATAGAATGGGGGGGAGATGCCCCCTTTTAACCCCCTCCCCCCTAAAGACCCCCCTGCAACCCCCCAAAAAAATATTCTAAAACCTTTCCTCACCCTAAACCCTTTCCTAACCTTACTAACCAAATACCCCCTAGCGAGATCTAAAAGGGGGGGAAAGAACCAGAATGTTACCAAGATTGGGTTTGGGGTTTGAAAAATTTTTTTTTAACCGGTGAGCTAAAACCCCCCCTAAACGACCCCCCCGGACCCCCTTTAAAAAAATAATTTCTTTAGATTTCTAACTAACCCCACAAAAACCTTTCATAACCTAACCCACTGAGTCACTATAAACTCCTAGGAGACCAACCCAACAAATAATTTCTAACCACCTCAAAAAAACCTAACCCCAAACTGGTAAAATTTGGTTCTTTTTCCCCTAGGTCTCGTAGGAGGATATTAGGACTCTAGTGAGGTTAGGGTTTTGCAAGGTTTTGGGAGGTAGTTAGTAATATTAACCATATTAATTTTAATGGGGCAGGGGTATGTTTGGGGAGGGGGGGGTTTAAAGGGGCACTCTCCCCACTTTTTAATTTCTTAGGGTCCAATAAAAAGAGAAATTGGTCGATAAAGAGGGCGTTTATGTGAAATTCGCTCTATGTGAAAAAACATAACCTATGGGAAAAATTTATATTTGGCATCGGTCCTCCCGCCCTACCCGTACATTTTAATTGTTCACACCCATGCATACCAGACATGGGATTTTTTTACACTAGGGGTCGAATTCCAATAATTGGGGTATGGTTTCTGTTTTCCCTTTTTGGATTCTAGGAAACACTCTTTTGGATTAAAACTTTTTTGGAGATAAAGAATGTTTTCATAGGGAGGGAGAGACAAGTGTTTGTTTAGGCGGCGGCCTAAACACTCTTCTTCCCCTTTTGACCTACATGCTCTGTTCTTTCCCTGCCCGGACACTTTAATGCAGATTTTGGCTTTTGTTAGGAGGGTTTAAAAGGGGGATTTGGTTAGGTTAGTGATCAATAGAAGGCATAAACCCGGCTAACCTCGCTTGCGTGCCTCGCCAGAACTGTTTTGTTGGGTTTTAGGGCTGCAAGGATCCCTTGGGGGAACACTATAGCCCCCGGGATGTCCTATGTGCTACACAGGCGCGGGGGAGTTGACCTGTCTTTCTCGGAAGGCACAAGTGAGGCGGATTTATGGGTGTTGTGGGGGGGGTAAAAGCCAGCCCCCTCCAGCAGGGGGGCCCGGTCAAAGGTGGGAGTTAGGGCGGGGTTGAGACTGTACACTACACGGTGTGAGTGAACGCGGACACGCAGCAGAAAGTGTTCAGTAGTCTCCGGAACATTCATGCACGAGGGGCAGTGGGGGTAGGGACAGACGGAGGCGATGCAGATGAGCGTGAATGTCGGTGCCCCAGGGAGAGGCGGGGGAGGGTACATCGAGGAGCGGGGCTTTGTCCTTATCCCCGGTGGGGGGAAAAGAACACTCGGTATTTGGGCCCTGGAGGTGATGGGAGAGTATCGGAGCGTGTTATTTCCCGGTGGAGCGGCAGACCCGGGAGATGAGGCGTTGGCCGCGGAGGGGGCAGAGGGAAAGGGGGTTTTGTTTACATCGTAAGGCCATCCGGCGCAGAATAGCCCCCCGTTTCCGGGGTACCAGCGTGGGGGGAAAACCCCCTAAAGGTGATCTCCAAACCCCGATGGTAAGGGAAGGGCTTCTGATGAGAATTTCAGGTCGTACCCCTTGTACCACTTACCCTTTCCACGAGGCTTAGAAAAGTGCCCCGAGTTAACAGAAAAGCAAGCTGCCGCAAGCCTTTTTTATGGGGGCCCGCTCCGTTCTGTATATATTTCGGGCCTCTATAAGAGAACTCCTCGGATTTGCCCTACTTTTAGGCAAAATCGTTTTTATGACAAATTCGTTTTAACGAAAAATTTTGGAATTTTTTTGGCAGCGAGCGAAGGAGCTGCCATTTCCCTAAGACCCATTCGCTAAAGGGGGGGGAACCATTCGTGAGCCAAAAAGTGAATAATACTCCAAATATTGTTGGGTTTAACTGAAAATTTGACATGCAAATAATGCGTCAAAATCAATGGGGGTCGTGAAACAAACTTTTGCGTTAGAAAAAGCCCTTTAAAGAGTAAATTTGGGGTAATGATTTTAAGTGGCGGAACGTGGCTCGCTGCCACATTTCCAGCCGCAAAACTGAGCCAAAGCAAAGGGGCCCGGGCCCAACTTTTAAAGATTTAGGATTCGTCCTAGATTTTGTCCCAACCCCGCGTCCAAGGTTCGAGGAAAGCAAGACGCGTCAAAAAGGCGGGTTAGGGAGAAGCCTGAGCGTACATTTAGCAAAAGCCCCAAATTTTGGGTTTCAGAAATATCATACTAAGAGTCATCAGAAAAGGGATAAAAATACAAAAAACCAAGATTTAAAATTTCTATTATAATTTTGAAAAATACAACGAATGAATTTATCTTAAAAATAATTTTACGGCAGATATGCAAGTTCCTTCAAAAGACACAAACATTTACATTGTCTTCGCTCTATCGAGAGAAAAATAATATTTTTTAGGACAAGACTTTCATCTTTGGCCCGCTTTTAAGCAAAGGGAAAAAGTCCATGTCCCGCGAGGGGAATTTTTCCCTGCCCAGATGATCGGCGAAAAGATACGTCAAGGATGGGGGATAAGGAAGGATTCCGGCGTTTTTAAAAAACCGACTATTTTTTCCTGGCCTAAAAGGTTCTTTTTCTAATGGAGATAGGGTATAATGGACGAGAGTTTCGCGGTCGTTTTCAGAGACACCGACTATTTTTTTTGGCTACAATAGGTGCTTGGGAAATACTTTGGAGCTCCTCCTTCCGGCTTTGATGAAATGAACTACCGCACTGTATGGTAGTTATTGTACTTCACATCTGTAAAGGTTCCAGCGTGCGCTCGGGGCCTTGGTTAACCCACACGGCCCCCTATGAAATATGAGGTGCCTCAAAAAATTCTAAGTCAGTTAGTTAGGTTAGGTTAGGAATACTTTGGGGTTTAAGGTTAGGTTAGGTATATTTTGTGGTTAAGGTTAGGTTAGGTTAGGTATACTTTGTGGTAAGGTTAGGTTAGGTTAGGTATACTTTGGGGTTTAAGGTTAGGTTAGGTTAGGTATACTTTGTGGTTAAGGTTAGGTTAGGTTAGGTTAGGTATATTTGTGGTTAAGGTTAGGTATACTTTGTGGTGTAAGGGTTTAGGTTAGGTATACTTTGTGGTTAAGGTTAAGTTAGGTTCGGTTAGGTATATTTTGTGGTAAGATTAGGTTAGGTTAGGTATACTTTGTGGTTAAGGTTAGGTTAGGTTAGGTATACTTTGTGGTTAAGGTTAGGTTAGGTTAGGTATACTTTGTGGTTAAGGTTGGGTTTAGGTTAGGTTGGGTTTATTACTTGTGGTTAAGTTAGGTTTAGGTTAGATTTTTACATATAGTGACTTTGATGATTTTTTTGGGAGCCATAAATCACTTATATTTGCTTCCCCCACCCAAAAACCCGGTTTTCCCCCCAGTTCCCAGGCTTGTTGGCTATGGGGGGAAAAAAAAAAAAGATAGGGGTGAAGGACTTTTTCCAAAGTTTTACCGTTCCTTGTTCTAATGAAGTTTTTTTTTGCGAAAACCCCATAAAAAAAAGATTAAAAAAATTTTATACTTTGGGGTTTAAAGGGTTTAGGTTAGGTTTCTTTAAAAACCTATATGGTTAGGTTAGGTTTCATGAAAACCCTTACAGTTAGGTTGGGTTTCATTAAAACCATAAGGTTAGGTTAATTTTAATTTTTTTTTCATTTTTTTTTTTTTTTTTTTTTTTTTTTTTTGCGCAAAATAAAACTATCCCCATTAAGCAAGCACCTATTGTAGGCCAAGAAAAAATAGTCGGTGTCTCTGTAAACGAACCGCGAAACTCCGCCCATTATTACCGGAGATAGTTTTATTGCGCAAGCCCAGTTTAAAAAAAAAACAAAAATTATCACCGAATATTATGGTACCATTTCCATTAAAAACCTTATCTCCATCAGAAAAACACTAAAACTTGGCCCGGGAAAGTTTTGTCAGAGTCTTATAGGTTTTAATGAAAACCTATTAATGTTAGGTTAGATATACTTTGTGGTTAAGGTTAGGGGGTAAATCTTAAGAACAAAGGCTCCACCCTCTATCTTCTTCTTATAGCCAACAAGCTTGGGGACATGGTGGGAAACCGGAGTTTTTGGGTGGGGGAGCACACACATAAGGGAAATATGGCCCCCCAAAAAAAATCCCCAAAAATAGGGATATTCCCCAGTTCATGAACTTTTTCGGGAAATATTACCCCGATTAAGTCTATGTACTAGGGAAATTTTCCCCGTTTAGGGATTTTTTTTGGGGAGTCATATTTCCCTTATGAGTGTGCTCCTTTTGTGGGGAGGACACATATAAGGGAAAAAATTTCCCCGATAAAGTCCATGAAAATAGGAAAATTTCCCTAGTTTAAGGATTTTTTTTTTTGGGGGGGCCATATTTCCCTTATGTGTGTGCTCCCCCACCCAAAACCAGGTTTCCACCCTGTCCCCAAGCTTGTTGGCCATAAGAAGAAGATAGGGGATTGAGCCTCTATTCTAAAGATGACAATTACAGACCTAACTGCCCCCTCTCTTCGAGCCCCCTTTTGCTGGCACTAACCTAACCTAACGTAACCTAACCTAACCCAACCTGACCTGCCCTAACCTAACCCAAAGGCCGTGTCACACAGACACTTTTTTCCCGGGATCTTTTGGTATTTTTCTACCAAAAGATGCCCGTATGGTGGCAAAAATATGCGCGTTCGTCACACGGCGTTTCGGCTACGAGCATCTTCTACTGGCATCTTCCGGGACCCGCAACCAAAACTAAATAATATAAACATTATGGATCGCTGAAATTTATATCGGCCCTGTAGACACAAGTAAGGATCGGCACTCATTAAAATATAAAAAAGATGTCTTAAAGACAGTAAGTATAATACGTAGAGCCAAAATTTGTGTCAGCTTAGCGTGGAGACCTTGTTTTAAGATTTTCCAGGTTAGTTTGGGGGTTTTATTAAAACCTAAAAGGTTAGGTTAGGTTTCATTAAAACCTATAAGACCCTGACTAATTTCTCCCGGCCAAGTTTTAAGTGCTTTTTCTGATGGAGATACAGTGCTTATTGTGACTTATTTTTGCTCTGTCCTACTGTGCTGTCACACTCAAATCACTGTTTTTGTGTGGTGGTTTTGGTGGTTTTGGTTATATAGAGCCCTATATTTGAGAGTGAGAGTTTTTTGTGTTTGCTATAGATTTCTATGATTTTAGCTTGAAAATATTTTTTTTTAATTTTTTTTATTTTTTATGATGGGGTCCTGGAACCAAACCCATATTTTTCTTAGTTATGTGTTCGTTATACGAGATTTCGCTTTACGAATTTTGCCAGGTGGAACCTAATGCTCGTATCTTGGGACCTCCCTGTAGTGCCAAATAAAGACATGTACATATAAAAACTACTGTGCATGCCTCTTTAGTGGCACATACAAGTTTGAGTGATGCTAAAATTTGTAATATATGGTGCCTGGGGAACATTAGTGCAGTGGCGACTTTTAGTGTTATTGACGGTACAATTCTTTGTTTTTTCTTTAAAAACACCCATATTTTTGGTTTGAGTGCATGAAAGTCCTCAATTCACCATCTTAGTTTGAGTGAGGGAGAAGGTGAAAGTAGTCACCTGAAGGCACAAAGGAACCTTTTTGAGGTCAAAACAAAACCCAAAACCTTAAACCTGACGATCCCGCCAGCACTAATGACTTGAGATACCTGAGGTCCCGAGCTAGGCCTGCCTTGAGGGGGGGGGTGGCAGGTCACAGGTGAAAAGACGAGCCCCCCCTTTTCGCTGTTGCCATGTGAATTTCCCCTTAACTGTAATACTTCATCAAGTGTTGTATTTTTTATTTTTTTGCATTGGGGTCTCATTATAGCATAGCTAAACAGGTTGAAGGAATTTTACCCTGCAAGAACAGGATAAACACAGTGAGTTCAAGCGGGTTACAGTATAACAAGAAAAAGACAATATCTGGGTGGTGTTTACCATGTCCTGCATGGCATGTGGCGTGTCACTTAATTTCCTTTTGCTTCCAGTAAGATCATCCCATATCCCTAAACACAGCATAGATTGTGAGGAAAGAGAGAGAGAGAGAGGAGAGAGAGGGGCAAGGGGGCGATAGAGGAAATGAGAGAGAGAAAAAAAAAAAAAAATGCAACAATGATTCAAAGATGTTTCTCCTTCCTCCTCCTGATGTCATAATTGTATCATTAGCTTTAAAAATGATGAATGATTAGGGGAGCGAGGTAATTAATTAGAGAGAGATGATCTATTGATTTTTCTGTTTTTAATTTTTTTTTATTTTGTGGCTGTACAAGTGTTTGGTGTGAGTTTGATGTGGGTCAAGGACTTAAAGTAATTCCAGGGCATTTTTCTGGCAAAATGTTGAATGTTCAAAATTATACCTAACCAAATAAAGATTCACTTTCATCCGCCGAATCCATACCAAAGATGAACCAAGATGTAAAAATGCCGAAAACCAGCCACATTCCACATGGCCGTAGATTTGTGGAACCGAGGTATACCTCCCACAACCGCCGATAAGACCACCATGACTCTGAGATAATGTAGTACTTGGGAAAATTTTTGAATCAGTTATTTTATGTCAAACTAATAAGTTTTATCCTGCATGGGCAGATGAAGCGTTTCCATTCCCGAGCTAAAGGGACCCTTCAAAATCGGCACATACAGGTTTGCAGAGGTTTGGGGTTTGGGGCGGCTGGTAGTAGCAGGTACTGAGCCAATGTTCGGTGCCCAAGCTATCCTCGCATCTTGTATAGAAATATCCTTCATGCAAAGACTTTTGCCAAATCAGTTTAATATGTAGATCTTTTTTGTTTAAAAAAACTTGACCCACACAGATGCAAGGGGCCACATGCACAAAAAGGATGTGAAACAGCAAAGAGTTCCCAAGTATACATAAGAGTTTTCCGCACATATGGAACTTAAGATGCGAGAGTCCTAACGACGACATGGGGGTCGTCGCTGGAAAGTGTGGTTGTGAGGGGGATTATTAAGATTGAGTGGATCCATTAAAAGGTGATGGATGCAAATTACAAATATTGTTGATTACTCGATCATGGCTTTATTTGACTGCATAAACCAGGAATGATTGAAAGTCTGGACGATTACTTAAGTGATTACCAGGGCATGTGGGAGGGGAGACATGTCCCGAGGTCAGGAAGTGTTAACTTGTGTACATTTTAATGCCAAAATTTCCATACGGGCCCGAAGATGCCATCAACCAATCGAGGGTGGAACCCAAAGGGATGTGTCTGCCCTGGTGGAGGGCCATGTTTGGCTTAGGGTTGTGACCGAGTATACCTCCTTATCATAACCCTATATATATAAAGTGTCTCCTTTTTTTCAGTGGGGTTTAGGGTGAACTTTACTCTTTTGCCTACAACAGTATTTACTCACAAATATCTAAGCTATAGTCTTTATACTAGTATGAGATGGTGTTGCCAGAGTTCCTCTTCATTTTACTGGCGGGTCCTTCAAAATGTTGCACTACAGGGTTATGAACACTGATGGGTGGGTTTGGCTGCCTGCTTGTGTAGTAGGCAGCTGTGAGTGGCAAGATGTTCAGGTGCACCAAGGTTTAATTTTATTTATTGTGAAATTAATACATTTTAATAGAAATATCACCTTCAGTGAAAGACATTATTTGCAAATTATGTTAATATGTAGAAATCCTTTTTTTTTGCTTTCTTGAATATGATAAACTTTCAGAGCTCCAACAAACAGTGAATGGGCCCAAGGTACACAATAAAGGACTGGTGAAGACAGGAAGGAGTTCTCAGCAGGTATACAGTAAGAGAGTTCTCAGCATACACAGTGCAGGAACTCCTAACATGCACTGAAGAAGTCCTCAACACAGGAAGGGGAGAATCTTCAGCACACCTGGCAAGATGAGGACTGTGAGGGGCTTATTAAGAGGTGAGTGTTATGTCCATGAACAGGATTGTAGTCGAGTTGCTACTCTCATCATCATGCTCAGTAGGGATTGAAACTAATAAATGCTTTGAACAACATGCAAGACACCTTGGAACCCTAATAATTAATAGTTGTTAGTTTCATGGCTTCAAAGAGAGGAGGCATCATGGAAACTACTTTTTGCAATGCCCAAGACATCTGGAACCTCTTTAGTCATTACTTGTATTGCTAGTAAGAGAGGGGAACACCTTGAAAGATGAAAATGTCCTAGGAAGGAGACGGGGGTTTGAAGAAGAGGGATTGCGCTAGATAGTAGGAACATGTTTCTGGCATTACTTATCAATAACAAGAAAGATTAGTTTTCAGTGGGGGAGGGGAGGCATCTTTATGAAGGGAAAGGCAAATAAAACTAAAGAGAGATATCTTTAGAAAGAGCGAGATGTATTTAGTAAATAATATGGAGACTTTAAAGAAAATTGATACTAGAAGTAGTTTAAAAGGACCATTAGGAAAAAATGTTTACTCATGAGAAAATGTGGTGCACTTGAAAAAATAAGTACAGTAAATCCTCTCTAATTCGAACTAATTGTGGGGAGACCTGGGTGAATTCATCGAAAGTCTGAATTATCCGATGGTTACCTCTAGCCCCTCCACACAATATGGACTCACTAAAACATGCTAAAACAGCATAGATTATAGTACTTGTACTCGCCAAAACATGGGCTAGTACTGAAGTCTTGAAATGCAGTACTACTGTACACTGAGCACTCAGGCATCACTGATAGCATCTTCAGGCAAGGGCTGCGTTAAGTAAGCAATGCAAACGGGTGCGCACAGTGGCAGTCAGCATAGAGTGTGCCTAGCGCAAGCCCCCGCACTACAGCCCTGGGAGGTGGATTGCTACTGAGTTGCCAACTCGTGCCACAATAAGGGTAGGTAAACTAATGGCAAAGAAGAGACTCTCTCTTCTTGCCTCCTTAATATTTTGTTTCTGCTGCTATAACTTCTGCATCAAATACAGGGTCATCAACAAGTTATTCTGCGACAATAAGAATAGCCACAGAGATACATTTCGGCAGCTGCTATCTTGTAGCAATGTGTATTGTGAAAGCGTTCAGTATCGTCAGTAGAGAGGCTGCGGGCGGAGGGGGAGTGACTGCTACTGAACGCAGCTTTGTCAGGAGTCACTCTTGGGATTTGTAAGCTAAGATCTTCAGTGCTTGAGGTGGTCAATGTGTTGGAGACGATGTGGAGGCTGGCTGACGAAGTGGATGGCACAGAGGAGGTGAAAGATGCTGCAGAAAACTGACAATTTGAACTTCAGTTTGGATTATGGAAAGTGTTGAAAAATTCGAAACTGGGCCTGAAACAGGTCGAATTATCCGAAGTTCGAATGATACGGGTTCGAATAAGAGAGGGTTCACTGTAATGCACTCATGGAAAAGGGAGGTCATAACCTTAATTTCTGTAATGTAATCAAAGAGCCCAACTAGTCGATCAGCAGCTGCTTATGTTACCGAGTGAGCAATTAGAGAAATGTCAGTATGGCTGTGTGGTCCAGGATTTTACCCTTAAGATAATCTTCTCCCTAAGCATTTAAAGCTTTAGCTCTTATTTTCGGAGAACTATTTGAATTTTTTGAAAACGCTAAAAAGTGCATAAAATTTCTTGAAATAGAATATCTGTGCTGATTAGATTATTTCTTCCAGCACTCCTCATGCCCTGGATCACAGTTGGTTTATCACTCTCCTTTCATCATTCAGGTAAGATTCATACAGTTTTATGTCTAAAATTCACAGAACATGACGCATTGCTCAGCAAGCTGTTGCACTGAAGCTTTTGCAGCACTCGGCTCTCAAATATTTCTATGCAGTAAACAGTCTAATGCTTATTTTATTTCTCTGGCGGTGTACAGGCAAAATCACTATGATAGTACAGTTCTGGAAGCTTTGTGGTATAAGTGTATCAATCATGATACAATGTGTTATTGGACTTAGTAACCACCTTCATAGGTATGAAGTGAAGATTTCTCCTCTACCCCTTATCCTATAAAAACCCAAAAGGG
>JACEEZ010019024.1:45000-140771 GCA_016584305.1 Chionoecetes opilio | reverse complement strand
CTTGGGCCAACACTAAGCGCAGCGTAATCATACGGTCTGAGGAATTTCCCTAACAAAAAAAACAAATAAACAATACTATTAAATAATTCATCATTTGCCGTAGGTTTATTGTGGAGTTTACAGTTTTTTAATGGGTTTTGTGAGCTAAGACTCACTACCACTCAAATAAATTACATTAACTCGGGTTTTGAGACTCATTTGAAGCTATCAGTCCAGGACCATACATAGGGTAAACAACAAACACATTTTAAAAGTACCTTAACTAATTTATTTACAAAAAAACTACACAATAAGCAAAATAAGCACGCCACTCTCAATCAGCCCTAAATATCTTTTCCCTAGCACCTACGATGGCCCTATCGCCTACGGTACTGGCTGGGGAATAAAGAAAGGGGTTAATTTGATATAAGAACCTGCTATGGTCCTCTCGTCGAGGAAAACACGAGCGCGTGGTAGATCCTCCACGCTCTCTGTCTCGTCCTGCGACTCACTCAGCGCCCCCTCTCCTGCGTCTGCCTCACCCAAAACCCTCCTTCCTCGCTGTGTGGCTTGTCCTGCATCGCAGCAGGAACAAGCTCCGGACAGGCGGGGAACTGGAAGGAGGTGGGGAGAGGCCCCGAGATGTCCTCATGGCTCCACAGCTGTTATCGTGGCAAAGTACCTGTGCGGAGTGGGACGGTGTCGTGGGGGCAAGTGTCTGTTTGTGAGGTGGAGTCTGTTTACTAACAAAGGCAACGAAAACGGGCGTTGAGGGGAATACTTACTAATATTGACTTGATTAAAAAGGCATGCCCAGGCGTCCTACGACAACAAACCCGTCTTTATTTATCATTAAAGGGGGAGGGGGGGAGCACGAAGTGGAACACTCGCCGACGTCGGCAAGAATTCCTATCGGCGACAGTATAAAGTAGGGTTTTTGAGCATATATGAATATGGGGCATTCAATTTCGTACAGAAATGTCCTCTGAATAGGAGAGGGGGGTATATACGGGTGGTTAGACATTTCTGTACGAAATTGAATGCCTCATATAAACATATATGCTCAAAACCATACCTATAACTGTCGCCGATAGGGAATTCTTGCCGACTCGACGAGTGTTCCACTTCGTGCCCCCCTCCCTCTCCCTTTAATGATAAATAAAGACGGATTTGTTGTCGTAGAGCCTGGACATGCCTTTGTTGATCAAGTCAATATTTGTAAGTATTCGCCTCAACTCCCCTTTCTTGCCTTTGTTTGTAAACAGACTCCACCTCACAAACAGACACTTGCCCACACGACACCGGGAGGGCCTGCCGACTGAAAATTACACACAATCGCAAGGGGGAGGCGGTGAGCGGCTTGGCTTGGGCCACAAAGGGGGCACAGTATAGTTATGCTGGAGCAGAGGCTGAGCACATAAAAAAACTACATAACGGAGACAGCAGAACAGTGCAAAGAAACAGCCATGGTGGCTAAAAACAAATCACTGGGTGGTTGATAGGGGTTGACAGGAATAGAGGGAGCTGTGAGCAAAGGCAGGAAAATGAGTCTGTCCACCACACACGCCAGGAAGAGGAGACAGGGTTCGTATCCTATATTCCATAATGAAAATAGTGGAAAACCACGATCTGCCCCCAGATATAACGGGGGAGTATAAAGACCTAGCAAAATAATTAATAATGATATATTGACCAAATAACAGGGTGGGAAAAGTATATGAAAGCGGCTTTGTCGAAACGCAATACGGAGTGGATGTGAACACGTTGAGTGACACTCCAACTGCATTCACCACAAGATGAGCGCGGACGGACTGCCGGAAATGGAAAGATATCAATCAATTATTATTGTACATGGAATGTGACGATTACAGTATCTGAACTTATATAATGGGAGTCAATGGGATATGTAATTCGTTTAACGCATTTTCGCTTAACGCACTTTTTTCTAGTAATGTAACTCATGCATGAAACAAGGGCATAGGTGTATGTCAAAAGGGAAATTAAGTCATTTCCTTCCTTGCGGGCGCTCTTTCTCTCGTCTCATTTTCCATGCATGCACATAATCAAACCAAGATATTTAAATTCTTGCACCTTTTCCAATCTTGTCCCATTAGCATAATTTCACATTCCTGAGATACTTAACTCTTAACTCTATATGAAGTCTCAGAATCTCCCACTTCAGTTCTACCCCTTTTCAAAAACCATCACCTTACTTTTTTTAACATTCCCTTTGTTTCCGTCTTCTTCATATATCAAACACGTTTATATTTTTTTTGTAATAATTTTTATTTTCTGCATTTCTCTCTCTCCTTTACCAATACACATAGGGAAAGGACATCAGTGGTTTGCTCGCATCAGTGATGGTATACATCTGGCCACATATGTAGTGTGGTTAGCCAAGTAAGTTATGCTTCCATCAAGTTCAAACTTATTCATATAGTTCAATATTAAATTTCAAGGAACACAGGGAGTCACAGACTCCTATACTTCTTGAACATGAGTTGATATATTTACTAGTGATGGATCGAGTGGTCGGTTTTTCACAACCGCTTGCGGTTGTCGAATTTCTACAACCACGGTTGCGGTTGCGGTTGCGGTTATCAGACTTATGACAACCACGGTTGCGGTTGCGGTTGCGGTTATCTTTATACTTGGAAAAATGCGAATTTTTTACTGGAATATTACGTTATAGTGCAAATTTAGCCACATTTGGTACAAAATATATACTAAATACCTTATGTTGAACACAAGTTTTGCAACCACAAATAGCTTATACCCAGTTTGATGATGATATCTAATTAGTTAATGCGAATTTATGCATGGTGCTAATTCTTTTATCAGAAGTCGAAATATATCAATGGAAAAGTAATATAATCCCGCTTCTACTGATATGCTCCATGTTATAATTTGTCTCACAAAGTTTTAAACAGCGACGATTTTGAATGAATTTTAAGTTCACCCTATTTCTTTTAGTCTCATAATGACATTTTTTTTGCGTGTTTTACTTTGATTTATGTGATAATTTTATAGAACAAACATTTCCGAAGATAACTAGTTATCTTTCTTTTCTGATAAATGTATTTGCTAGGGGAAAAATTACTATGGAAGTAAATTTTTTCCCCGGGTTCCTCGTCCAGCGTCACGGCCATTGTCGCTTGTTATTTTTTACACTTGATCATGACGTCACGTGCATACTATCTATACCAAGCTTCACAACCGCACTTAGGAAAAGGCGGTTGCGGTTGCGGTTGTGAAGACTTCTAATAAGCAGTTCCGGTTGCGGGTTTTGAATTTTGTGCGGTTGTAGTACGGTTGCGGTTGCGGTTATTCGATCCAACACTAATACTTTCCCTGAACAACTTAACCCCTTGCTCTTTAGATTTTCTTACAACATAATCTGTATAATATGTACGTAATAACATAATAACTTATTAAAAAATTAATCTGGCACTTTCTTTTGCGGAAATCAATATTTGTTTTCAGTTGTGTGCGGCTCTCCCCGCCCCTCAAGGCCCGCCCGAAAACATCCCGCTTTTCTTTACAATGCCATATTATGATAGGTTATTCTTTTCTTGATATCATGTTGATGAATCAAATCGTATTCAAAACCTAACCTGATTTAACTAAAGTAACCGTTTTGGCGGAAAAAAAACTATAGTTTTTGAAACAGGGGGGTGAGTTGACGTAGTTTAGAAAACATGTTGATTTCTGTCAAAAACAAGTGCTAAATTAATAAAAAAAGCTTTTAAACCTATCTAACTTATAGCAAATACATATAGCTAATACATGGGGAAAAAGCCACCCAGGTACATATTACCAAATATGTGAGCTACAATCACAACATACTTTTTTTTTCAAATAGAAACATTTGGCAAATCATGTGATAAGGGGAGCCAATCCACTGATAGTCCAGTGGTTATACCAGAGACCTTACAATGTTTTCCTAAAAAAATTTTCTATGCATTTTTCACTAGTTCACATCATCTAGTATCAGAATCCACTGGGTTTTAGACTTTACACCGCCTTGCCTTTTCAAAATCCAAGATGGGCGACCAAATTGCTGTCACAATGCTAGAAATGCTGTAACTTATGAACGAACTGGCATAGGAAGGTGATCTCGGTGTCTACACCTAGGTTCTCGGGGGAAAGGAATCTATTAATGAGGTTTTCATCTAATTGGTGGTGATAGGGTGAGTGTATGGAGTTTTAACGTCGCGTCAGCATTATTAGACTATATTGCGATTGTCAATGGTTTGCAATTTTACTATGAATATGGGCAGCTTTCGAATTATATTATAAATAACATGACACTAATGTATAAGAAACCATAACAGGAGTGAACTAGGGGGGGGGGGGGGAAACTCAGTAGAGCGCATACCTCCGCCCGAATATTTCATCAATATAGGGATATATATAAAACGTATATATATATATTTTATATATAATATAATATATATAATAATATATATATTATATATATATATATATATATATATATATATATATATATATATATATATATATATATATGCACTCAGTATGAGCGTATACCCCCGGGCCCGGGAATATTCATCAATTGGTTGCCATGGCAACAGTTGTCAAAGATTTCATCCAAAATTAAATTATTTCTTCCTTATCCCAAAATAGACTTGATTAACCCGAGTTTGGTTCAAATCTATTCGTAACTTTCGAGAAATCCTGAAACACAAAACAAACAGACGGGACAGACAGACAGACAGACAGACAGACAGACAGACAGATCGGGGTGAAAACATAACCCCTCCAACTTCGTTGGCGGAGGTAATGAGTGATAAGGAGTTAACGTCGCGTCAGCACTTTATTAGACTATTTTGCGACTGTCAATTGTTTGAAATTTTACTATGAATATGGGCAGACAGAAACCCGGGCCCGCGGTAACCCGTACTCTCCTCGAATGATCCCAGGGGACCTTTTAGGTGCGTTCAGCCACAAACAACTTCACCCCCCCCCTAATGTCGAATTTCATCTAAATTTGGGGGAGCTTTTGTCTCATAAAACCCAAACAGCGCCACCAATACCCCATACATACATTTATAAAAAGTATTCGACAAGATGGTACGGTAAAACCGATAAAATTGAAACTAACATATCGTAGAACATGATATTATTAAATGGAACCGATTATGAAAATCTTATTACACTGTCAATATCATCTAATGTCAATAACCCAATTACAATGACCTGTTTCAAAAGGTAAGACAATATCAGAATTGAATTGCAGATTGCTGGTTCCGATATGACAATATTCTGTTTACTTAAAAATAAAAACACATTGTGTAACTCCCTCAAACCATATGCAATTAGTGTGCTATGGTAAATAATAAGCATGTAATTATAACAACATTTAAATGTCAATAACACAACAGTCATGACCAGAACAAATGACTAGAATAAAATGAAATAAAAAATACTAACTGAATAGACATGATAGAAAATCATGGTTCCGATATGACTACAATGTTTGACTCGAGAAACATATTAAGTTTTTGTATGTAACGATGTATTCAATTAAGGAACGACTATTAAATGATAATGTAATAATCATACTTAGTATCATGTAACATGGTAAGGAAAACGCCTTCTGCTTGAAAGTATGTGGCAAATTAACAACATGGTGCAATTTGTTGTCGTCCTCGTCAGACTCGCTGATCACATTCTCATCTTCACCATCAGTAGACACCTTCCTGTTAAATCGGTTTTGCATTCCAATCTTGCCCCCCAGGCACAGAAGATGGAGCAGCAACAAGGCGCCCGGTACATCCACAGTTGTTGCCTTTACAGGCTCTCTCTGATGCGCACACACATCGTATGGCTTCAGGACGGGTTCAGGAGTAATGGGGCTTTTCCAAGTACAGTGCGAGGAGATAAAGCTTTGTTCGCGTGGTCTGCCTCCATCCAAACTCGACTGGGTTGAGAGGAGGAGGTTCCGATTGCAGGCGCATACCAGTGTGCAACCTGATAGTGGCATCTCGTACATTCTGAACAAATGCTTCAGTTGTTGGTGGGAGAGAGCAGAGTTTAGGAGCAGAGTTTTGGTACTTTTTCTAGTTTTAGGGCCCACATGAGAGTTAAAAGTAAAATTTCAAACAATGACAGTCGCCCAAAATAGTCTAAAAAAGTGCTGACGCGACGTTTAACTCCTTATCACTCATTCACTCCTGTTATGGTGTCTTATACATAGTGTCATGTTATTTATAATATAAATAACGAAAAGCTAGCCCCATATTCATAGTAAAAATTTCAAACCATTGACAGTCGCAATATAGTCTAAAAGTGCTGACGCGGGCGTTTAAAACTCCATATCACTCACCCTATCACCACCAATTAAGATGAAAAACCTCATTAATAGAGTCCTTTCCCCCGAGAACCTAGGTGTAGACACCAGATCACCTTCCTATGCCAGTTCGTTCATAAGTTACAGCATTTCTAGCATTGTGACAGCAATTTGGGGGCCATCTGGATTTTGAAAAAGGCAAAGGGGGTTTAAAGATACACCCAGTGGATTTTGATACTAGATGATATGAACTAGCGAAAAAAGCATAGAAAAAGATTTTAGGGAGACATTGCAAGCTTTAGAAAATACGGCATCTAAACCCCGGGCTATAAACTAACCGATTGAGTATCCCTCAAGGCCCCCACCCTATAGGGTGAACTTTGACGTGCGTGACAGATTAGGTGATGTATTTTTATAAATTGTTCCGTGCTTCGCTTGTATGGTGTTTTTTAAAACATTGCGAACACCATTGTGTTTTAAGAGACTTCTTTATATAGAATGTTTTTTTATGTATTCATTCCATAGCTGCTACAAGTAATATTCATATGTAAAAGATCGTATAAACATTTAAGAGGTCTTTGACTTATCTCGTCACCATATCTTTATCTTTTGTTTTACTGAGTTTCACAAATATATTTGAGTTTTGCAATCACTGCTGCGTCTAACAATGTTATATTAACTAAAAATGACCTATATAGTGTATGGGGTGAGCTATGGCAAAAAATTTAGAAGCGCGTTTGAAATTTTACTAGTACTGAGTCGCTGAGCTTGCACGAAAAAAGCTAACTGTCAATGCAATGATTGCCCTGGTCCCATTTTGGGACACCTTCTGTAATAATCGGGTAATATGGACAACATATATATATATATAATCCTCATCTTTCTATTAAAAGTATAGAGTGGGGGGGGGGGTGCGTTGCGTTCACTGAAGGCGAAAAAAATTCCCGCCCCCTCCCCTTTTCAGGGAGGCCCTATGAAACTCACTAATCTTCCCTCTGTGTTTCTCCATTCTAGTTTTTTGTCCCCTTGTGCTATGCCAGGGTTCGATATTTATTGCCTCATGCTCATGCTTCCTGAACAGCCCCCCCTAATCTAGTTGGGGTTTTACGCTTCCTAATAGTATTGTACACTGTACAGTAAAGCTTGTCATGTGAGTGTCTGCACTGTGTGGTTACCCCCTAGGTTAGTTTAGAGGGTAGATACGTGGTCCGGAGACAGTCCCTTGGGGGGCCGGTCTCCCAGTGTTCCCGAGTGTCACTTCTATCTGAGCCGTGAGCCTCACATCGACCCAGGATTAATAAAGGCCGTTCACATCTCCACGACTCGCGTCGGCGACCGGTCACGACTTGCTGAGTCATCCAATCGGTGCTGACTGCCGTCGATTTTGGGGGGCTGAAGCTTTAAAATCGGCTTGGTTGGCTCGGGTTGCCATAGTCTGGCGATTGTCGGCGACTAATCCGCGATTGTCGGCGATAGTCGCGGACAGTCGGGACTAAAACAAATTTAACCACCATACTGCGTTGCTGTCATGCGACGACAGTCGCAACACGACGGCAATCACGGTTGCCACCATGTGGTGATTGTTCCCAGCCGTGCTGCGACTGACACCGGATATGGCAAGCCCCTACACCGACCGTAGTCGGCGCGGTAAGCCGACGGTTTGCCGTAGTTAGGCGACTAATCAGCGATAGTCTGTGATTGTCGGTGATAGTCGCAACGAAAAACTATATGGGTACAAGAAAATTAAAGGTAACTTTGAGTTGGCGTCATGCGGCGATTTGCGCCAGTTGCAGCACAACGCAAACCACGGTTGCCGTCATGCTGCAACTGTTTCCAGCCGTGCTGCAACTGACGCCGAGGGGTTTGAAGATGTAGGCAGCGCTCTGGCTCATTCCCCACCCAAAGACTACTGTATACGTATACAGTAGTCCCTTTTCCCCACCTCACTTTTCAACCTTCGCTTGTGTAGAATCACGAACGATGTCGGTCACACTGTTGTCCACCACACTTGCCACCTTGACTAGGCCACAAATACTACTGGATAATGAAGACGATAATAATAATAATAATGATAATAATAATAATAATAAAATCAATGAATATCTCAAATTTCCGCGTTCTCTCTCTCTCTCTCTCTCTCTCTCTCTCTCTCTCTCTCTCTCTCTCTCTCTCTCTCTCTCTCTCTCTCTCTCTCTCTCTCTCTCTCTCTCTCTCTCTCTCTCTCTCTCTCTCTTTATTTTTATTTTCTATTTTTAAACAACTTACATCATGGTTGACATGGGGCTACAATTGGTAAGGAGGTTGATGAAGGCATAAGTGGCAGAAGCTAAAGATGTCCCCTGTTCCGGGGACATCTATCCGAAAGCTATGCCTTGTAAGATAATAACTAAGTAGTAAGTAAGTACACAGTTTTACAGCTGGGGTCACTATCCGTCACAGGCACTTTTCAGGCGCCACTATTAACACGTACCACTGTATGTCACTGTGTCTACTAAGTGTCAATTGTGTCACTATGTGTGTCACTGTCACTGCGTGTCATTAATGACACGACACTGTATCACGCCTTACGGTCACTAAGGCGGATCTTCTCTCTCTCTCTCTCTCTCTCTCTCTCTCTTCTCTCTCTCTTCTCTCTTTTCTCTCTCTCTCTCTTCTCTCTCTCTCCTCTCTTCTCTCTCTCTCTCTCTCTCTCTCTCTAAAAAGGTTTGCACTACAGCTGGTGTTTAATGTTAGGTGATATGAGACCTAGATTAGTTTGTTCTCTCTCTCTCTCTCTCTCTCTCTCTCTCTCTCTCTCTCTTTTCTCTCTCTCTCTCTCCCCTCTCTCTCTCTCTCTTCTCTCTCTCTCTCTCTCTCTTTTCTTCTCTCTCTCTCTCTCTCTCTCTCTCCGTTCCCGTCTTTTCAACGCTTAAAAAAACGGAAATTTCATAACGATTAGTCGCACTGCCCGACTGGTCGCAGTACGGCCCCCATTAGTCGCCCGTACGGGCCCCGACTGGTCGCAGTACTGCCCCGACTTGTCGGCGCCAGGCTCGGACCCTTCGGCGACGAGTCCAGGACGGAGCCCACTTTTTCCGTTAAAAGTTCTAGTCGCAGACCCGCCCCGAGTGTATAGAGCATGCTCCACACAGTCGGGATGCCCCTCGCGCCCCTGCACGACTCCCACGACAAAGGGCGACGACTGTCGGGGCCTGACGCCAATCCAATGACGACCGGGGCCGACCACAGCATGACTCAGCAAGTCGTGACTGGTCGCCGTCGAGAGTCGTGAAGATGTGAACGGGCCTCAAGATGCATTTGTCTTTTGGGCTCCTCGTTATTCTAGGTGATTGTCTCTATCAGCTGGGGGGGGACCGTCTCCTACATCGCCCCTTTTATTTACGACGTCACCTGCGTCTCCTCCCGTAGGATGAGAGCTTCACCTATGTGCCTCCCCATCTAGGCGCTGGTCGCCCTCGTCTCCGCTGCGCAAGAAGGGCGTCGCCTTTATCATGGGGAAAACATCGTCTGCGTGTCTCCACAAACAAAGAGAGCGTAGCCTTATCATAGGAGAGCGACGTCTCATCACGGGAGAGCTTCTCCTCATCACAGAGAGCGTCGCCTTATCGCGGGAAAGCGTTGCCTCTTCACGGGAGAGCATCGCCTCATCGCGAAAGTGCGTCGCCTCATACACGGGAGCGTCGCCTGGGTCGCCTCCACACACGAAGAGAGCGTTGCCCCATCACAGGAGAGCGTCGCATCATCGCGGGAGAGCGTTACCTCATCCCAGGACAGCGTCGCCTGCGTCGCCTCCACACACGAAGAGAGCGTCGCCTCATCTCAGGAGTGTCGCCTATTAACGGGAGAGCGTCGCTTCATCACAGGAGCCCCGCACAGACAGAGAGCGTCGCCTGAGTCACGCACCTTGCCTCCGCGCTGGGAAGAGGCATGCTCAGCTTCCTCCTAGCTACTAAAACAGCTACTTGAACACGTGTTCAGCGAAGCCTGCATCCCCTCCATACGGAGGATGGCATCAACTGCGGGAAGGTCCACTCAGGAAGAGAGTGTCTCCTGTATAGCGCTGAAAGGTAGCATCACCTGTTTTGCCTCGGCGCAAGAGGATAGCGTCGCCCCACTATTCTCGGCGCAATTTCTCTACACTACAGGACCGTCGCCTGCACTGTTGCCGCCCGGGAAAAGGCATGTCTCCCTACCAGTTTTTCGACGTTTGGGGGGTTCTCCTCCGCGCAGTAAGGGAGCTCGGCATATGTCTCCTACATCGTCTCCTGCTATAATGAGAGCGTCTCATGCATCACCACTCTATTATCGGGTACGGTTATTGTCGTCGCCCTCTCCTCCTCCCCTTTTTTGGCGACGATCTTCTATCTCGCTTCTCCTCTAGACTGTGGTCTCCTGCATCGCCTCCTCCCCTCTTCCAGAGGTGATAGCCTTCTGGAGTACGAGTTGACACGGGCACTGATGATGTTTACCCTCTCTTACTGGATGGACAGCAGTCTCCTGGCCAGGAATCTAAAGAGAAGTTGCTTTAGGTATGTTGCTGCTAACAACATAGCTCTATTTCTAACCCGGGTCTTAACTTGTATCCAGGACCAGTCTAGGGCTTAGCAGTGGCGTTTGGCAGCTGGAAGTGGTTGCTGATTCAAAGAAAGGTTACTCTTATCTAATCTTTACCGTAGCTCGTAAATTATCACCTACATATATATCCAACCACTGCAAATTAATTTTCACATCATAATATGCACTGGCCGTGTGTCTGCCATATGTACTGGCCGTCTGTCTGCCTTGCCGAATTGACGCGTGTGCTGTCTGGCATTGCAACCGATTGCTCCCTTAACACCACTTTAGAGGCAGGTGCTTACTGGGCAACGCATCTGACGTCATCAATCTCCGATTGGATCCCAAAACAGCTGATGACCGTTGTTAAGCTAGCAACATAGGTGTGTAAAACGTCTTTGGATATCCTCCTGAGGGGTTCTCACGCCCACATTCCCCGTCGTCTCGGCAAACACCAGATGACGACATGGACCTTCGTTCCTCAGTGACTGGGTTTCCTACATTTTTGAATACGTGTGCACCCACTTTCCTGAGTCCCAGGGGCATCCAAGCCTTTCCTAATAAATGGGGCTCAAGCCCCCTTCGGAAGGTTCGGGGCCCCAAGACACTACGGCGTCCGCTAACCAGATTGAACAGGGTGGACAACCTCCATACCATCACGAAGGAGGTGGAGGGGAGACTGCATGATCGTCTTGCTAGCAAGAAAACGTGCACCTTGCCATCCAGTTTACCGAGGAAGATGTGACCTTAGCAAGTGGCAGATGACCTAGCGATAGGCCAGGCTTTGAGAGTCAACTCCAACCTCGTCTCCATCCTGGCCGAGGGCGAGAAAGTGGGACTATCCAAGGTTCCGTTCTCGGTGGACGATTTGATGCGCTTCGAAAATTCCTTCCGGTATGTAGTAGTGTGGAGTGAGATTATAATCTAACCTTTTCAAGGCTTTACTCAGCAATAAACCCAAGGTGTATATACAGACAGCAGCTGGAGTGAACTATCTCCAGGAGCGAAAAGGGCCAGCTCGTTAGTTCCGTAGCAGTATCTCGAAGCTTTCTATAAACATATCATGAACCATTGAAACATTCCGAACAGTGATAACAATCAATATGAAGAAAGTAGTTAACTTATCATACCTACGCTCGCACCACATTCTCCCCCTCTTTATATAAACAAGATGCAGAAAATAGGACACATAGTTACAAAACAAGCCTATCTGAAACTTTCCTAACTCTGGTAGAACGTCGGAGTAGTAGTCTGTCGTGCGTGATATTATCATCAGTTCCTTGATTGTCCGAAGCAGGGTAGTTTGCTCCGTGAAGTGTGTCTTGTTGTCAGCGGAAATCTCCTCATAAGAGGTTGGCGTCTACAGGCGTTATTATGTTGGGGATTTTTGTTTGTACTGCCCTCCTGGGTGGGTGAAGGATCCTTTGAAGTAGGAGCCAGATCCTTTGTTAAGACTGTAGACCTTCTCCCATCAAGATGGCGTATGTGAGCATAGTGAGGGGTAACACTCTCTACCAGTCTTGTTCTGGCGGTCACTCTGTAAAGACGTGCGGCTGCGTGCTCTTGACCCGGGTCAAATCAGTTCAGGGGGGTTTGGGGCTTGGAGGGTGTGCCCAGAGCTCCCTCCTTTTGTTTCGGTGTGCAGTGACGGAAATTAACTTGCATTTTGGCAACCGTATAGCGGCCTACTACCGAGGCGTCCTGCGGTGATGTTTTGGGTACCACGCCCAAAAAGGCCGACTTGCAAGCGCCCTGTGGGGGAGGAGCTCATAGCTCGGGCACTCCCAAGCGACGCCTCCGTTGGCCTGGAGGAGGATGATGGGCTGAAATGCACCATCAGGAAGGACACGCCGACAACACAGGCGACCGAGATTCAAACTAGGGAGCACGGCAGGCTACGCCAACCACTACCTGGCAGTGCTCACGGGAGCTGCCGGGCCTGAAGATGGACATCAGGCCCAACCTGAAGGAGGACTACGTCCTGACCCCAAGGACGACGACTCCACTGAGAGCATGTGTGGCCTGGCACAGGAGCGGGACACAGCGGCCAGGTTAATGTTGCGGCACCAGACAGGCTGGACCTGGGGCCTTGGGGGAAATATTCCCTGCGCCATTACGACAGGGAGCCCCTGCGGTGTTACCAGTGCCACGACACGCCCCTCATCCCCCTTCACCCCCTCCACCTCCACCACGCTGCCCATCCTGCACCTGTCGTCCGATGATGATAATGGAGCCGAGTGACAATGAAAGTGAAGGTGAGGCGCCCCGTGACCTGTCGCTGCCCGCCGCCGGCAGGCTCAAGGTGCTCCAATGAAACATTCAGGGGTACGTGGCAAGAGACCCGAGATCATCCAGGCTATAGTAGAGGATAACCTTGACCTTGTTCTCCTACAGGAGACGCTGACGCCGGAGCACTTTGAAAGGAAGATAACGGGCTACACTGTGCACTCCCTCCCGTGTGGTGAGGATGGGCTGCATAGTGGTGGTGCGCAGCAGTCTCCCGCACTGCAGGATAGCGGTCCCCGTGCATTGTGGCGAGGGCGCGGAGATGATGACAGTGCAGCTGAAGATTCTCGGCCTCCCGCTGACTGTGTACAAACGTATACAGCAGCTGGAGGAAGCAGCTGGTGGCCGATGAGTTGCTCTCCCTCGTCACACACAGCCGCGTCCTGGTGGGTGGCGATTTCAACGTCCACCACCCGAGGCTGCAGTCTGTCTCCCCCACCAACCCTGCGGGCCGCAACCTGGCCGCGGTGCTGGAGGAGGTGCCGGACATTCTTCTAAGGACTGCCCTCCTTAACACCGGGGAGCTCACCCACATCTGGGGTGGCAGGCTGGACCTCACCTTGGTCTCCAATTACCTGGCACCGGCCGCCTCCTGGCGGATCCACCCCACTTTGACCAGCGACCACTATGTAGTCGCCACTACACTGTAGGTCGCCCAGACGCTGCCACAGCTACCCCCGCCGCGGTGAAATAAAACAGCGGGCGGACAGGTCATTGTTTCAGGGCGTCCTGGACGAGTGGTGGGCCACCTATGAGCCGGCGGAGGACCTGGACCAGCGGGGAGCGCGGACCTCATGCAGCCATCGAGAGGGCAGCGGAGGCGACCATACCAAGGAATGTTCCCGGCCGCCGGTACAACCAGAACTAGTGGTGCTACAACCAGGAGTTGCGGGAACAGAACCAGCTGGTTAACATCCACCGCAAGTTGTACCGCAGGCGGCCGACGCCCACCAATCTGGAGCTGCTGCATGAGTGTGGTGCGGCACGCTCGGCAGGTCACGTGGCGGTGAGGGAGGCCAAGTGGCTCGAGTGGTGCGCCAGCTTTAACCAGCACACAAACTGGCCGAACTGTGGGCAAGGTAAGAACTGCCTCCGGCAAGAGACCTCACCGCCCTCCTCCCACCCCTAGCCGCTACAGGAGCCTAGCGCATGGCTGCAGGTTCGGCTGTGACCGGTGAAGGCTGTCATCGGCGCCGCACACGCTCGGCCCGACGCCACCGACCAGCCCTTCATCCCCAGGAGCTGGTACGAGTAAGAGCCAGGAAGGGACGGGACACCACTCCGGGTGCTGACGACGCCACCCTACTCTATGCTGGCCCACGCTGAGGCTGCCGGGGAAACAGCACTCCTGGCCCTGATCAACTCCTCCTGGCTGGCTGGCCGCTTGCCCTGTGCGTGGAAGGAGGCTGACATCCAGCCCATCCCTAAGCCGAGGGAACCCACCAGGTCGCGCCCCTCTCCTGATGAGCTGCACGGCCAAGACTGCGGAGAAGATGGTGCTGGCCCGCCTCCAGTGGCGCCTGGAGACCTCCACCCACACATCTTCGGTTTCACCACGGGGGTGGGCACCTCCAACAGCGTCATGGCAATCCTGGCCAAGTCAACAACCGCCTACGGTCGCCGTCTCCTCAACCTGGAGAAGGCTTTTGAGCTAGCCAACGCTCACGCCATCCTGGCCGCGCTGGTGCGGCGGGGGGTGGGGGCAGACTCCTCGCCTGGATTGAGGATTAAACTCTGGCACCGCCGCGCCAGGGTCAGGTTCCAGGGGCAAAAGTCCAGCTACAAGGAGCTGGAGAACGGAACGCCGCAGGGCGGGGTCCTCAGCCCCACCTTTTTCAACCTCCTGATGGAGCAGCTTCCGGGAGGGCCGACGACATTTCTCAGCAACGCCGACGACTTGGTCCTGGTCGTCACTGGCCGGGGTGACCAGTGTTTCGGACCCAGCAGGCCCTTGACCTGGTCAGTTGCAAGTGCAGAGAGCTGGGTCTCATCCCCTGACCATCTACACATACCACAATCCTCTCACCTTCCTCGACAAGAATAATTTATTCAATCGACGTTAGCTACGATAGTCCCTATTTCTTCATCTCTATGCCATTACAGTCAAGCATATCCGTGGGAAGACAACATCATCGCGAATGCTCTCTTTAGAGTTCACCCCGAAACTACATCATGTTAGAGGTTATCAGTTTGTTAGCTTGTGTGGGAAGATGTGAGTTATCTTAAGCATGTCCCTTCATTATGTTAACTTCTATATGTTATGTATTATGTTGTATGTTTGTTGGGTTATTGGTTATTGGTCCTTAGGGTTAATTTTATTATATCTTGTTTCACTGGGAAAGTATCGAGACAAGCTACGTTGAAACTTTTAAAGCTTTACTCGTGTCACTTTATCTTCTCTTCTCGAAGCTACACTACTTCGCTTGCGAGCCTTCTCGGAGTTTTACTCATTTCGCTATTCGAAACAAAACAGAGTTGTTGTCGTGGGCCCCCTTTTTTTTTTAGAGTTAGAACCATTATAATATATTTTATACATCCCTACGCACCCCTTATGATGAGCGGACAATACCTCCCCACAAGGGGGGGGGTAATAAAACCACCACTCTACAATTTTTAAGAGGGTGGTTGGTGGATAATTTCCACAACTGGGGGCCGGCGAAAACTGAAGTTCCGCTTCATGTGACATCACCCCAGGCCACATAGCGCCAGCACATTTGAATAGTGGTCTCGGCACTTTGGTCTTTGGCTATTTTAAAATTAATAGTCCTGATGAGGTACATGTGAATATGCAGACATATACTTGATCGGGGGGAGAGTTATCTCCTGAATTTATAGTATCTCCAGTATAGTCATCACCATTGAACTCAATTGGTTTTAGGATCTCTCTATCAGCGGAAATTTTCAGGGGGCCCTAGCTAGGAGACTAGTCAAACCTTCAGATCTATTAAATTTAATGAAAGATTTGAGGTAATATTTGACTGCCTGTCTACCATGATGTATCCAAAATTTACACCTGATATCGGCTAATATTGTAGCCATTCCCCCATGTAATGAGTTCCTATAATATTCTTCCACCAACAATTTAGTAAGATGAGGGGCGTTTGGGAATTAGAACTGGGATGGCAGGTGGTATTTGGAAGATCAGCTTTCAAATTTCGTCCTCGACCACCTAATTATGCCCTCATGATCAAGGTACAGACCTAATAATTTGGTCAATTTTTTCCCTATGGGGGCGGGCTGAGGCCAATAGCTGTATTCCTCAGGAAATACCTGCTTTTGTATTGTTCTGACAAAAAACTTCAAAGGATCAGAGCTATCCCTTTAATGGATTTGAAGACAAATTTTAGCATTCTTCAATTGTTTACTCAAAAAGGAAAACCTTTCTATGTCTATGACAGGATTTGGTATCAATTCAGGTTCCCCTTATTATATCTACAGATATGTCGGGCTGAGTGGAAACCTGTATAGGCATATTATTACACTCTTTCAGCCGGGTTTGGGGCCTTTAAACCATAATCCTGTTTTTAAATTGGGGTAGCTTTTCCTCGCGACACATTATTATTAGGATTTTCATTAGTGGCATGTATTGATTATGAAGGGGAAATACCACTTTCCTCTAATACCTCACTTATTGGTGTGGGCAAAAAAGGGTTCCAATCCTGGTATTAGAAAGGGTTGTGCATGACAGACTACTCTCCTCTTGTTCGGCTTGGTGAGTATGTGGGATGGGCCCCATTATTACCTTACCACCAGCACTGGTGAAATAGAGCAGACATAGACTGGTGAACATGTCTTTGATGACCTTCCTTAGGTAACGCCCAAACAATCAGCGCCTATTATTAATTGGAAGGGACCATCAACGTCCTCGAAGGTATTACTAACTAGTTTAACACCATTATCCCTCAGCATTTCAGCTGTGTCTTTTAGTCCATTAACAGTTAAACTAAACCAATTTTATTAACTACAGCAGCAACCCTACATTTATATCTTCCTAATTGGACTAGGGGTTGAACTTGTCAAAGGTTTGAGCCTCTGTTTGGCAAGAAAACCTGATTGGCTAATTTCACCTTATTAATTATGGGTAGTTTTAACAAATTTAACTATCTCCCTACTTATGAAGGATCTTTGTGCTACACTGTCCCAAAAATTGTCTTTACTATGACTGCATTACCATTGTAGCTGACCTTCAATTCTGCAGTAGGAACAGCTGTTGACTACTCTTATTAGTGACTGCCATTTTATTCCCCTGCAGGGGCTGAGTTAATATCACTGTTAGGGCAAAAGTGCGATGTTATGAAACAGATTGTATATATTTCCTACAAGTTCTTAAGCTTTAGGGGATGCATTTGAAGCATGTTTACCACGGAGACAGGTTAGGGAATTACCAAAAGGGTCATTAAACCCTTTTAACTCTCGTGTAACAATCTGAATAGATATTACATGTGGAGGGTGCATGTTTCCCCTCACCTAAGACAACAATTTATTATTCGTACTCACTATTAGTAGCCCTGGAATTAGGGATTGTATCTATTATTTGAGTAGGTCTAAGTGGTGCACTGGTAGGCTGAGAAGTTTGAATCTTAATTACAGCTGTTTTTATTTGCGTAAAATTTTAAAAGGCGCAGGATAAATAAACCCCCTAAAGAGGGATCTTTAAACTCTTAGGGTGGCTGATATAGCTGATTACCCTTAAGTGTAACAATCTTTATCTCCCTGTGGGGGTTACTGCTCAATACCCTTTCAAATTTGGGTTAAAGAGCTTTAGCTGTTGATGGAATATGAGCACACTCCCCTAATCCCTCATATTCAATTTCTTTATCGAGATATCTTTGACACTGTTGTTCATAATGGTCCGCATTGGTGAATCACTTCTTTTCCCAGCTTGTCCCTTTAAATTTAACTTCATATAGGAAGTAAGCCCCCTCATATTTATTCCCTGCTCATTTAACAATGGTGACCTGTCTTTAAATTAATATAATCAATAGGTATTGCCTTAATTGCGTCCTCACTTATATATTCGTGTGAGCATTGCTAATTTAGCTGATAATGAATGCTTAGCTAATTTCGCCCTGATTTAGTTAATACTAAGTCAAATAAAATATTAAATCCAAGATTACGTCACTATAAATAATAATCGTAGTTGATAAATTAAATATTATATCAATGGTGGTAGTGCCTGCTCAGCCTGTCAAGACACGAAGCCAGGCGTATATAATTTCAACCACCACAACTAACTACGTGACTACAGGCTGATGTTATCTACTACCTGGGGTATGGTAGTTGGACGGCTGTTGAATCGTTTCCCAACGCCGCGAAACACCTCACCTCCGCTCGCATAACCAGCAATTTTTTTTAAAATTTTTTAATTTATTTATTTATTATTATTATTATTATTATTATTATTTTTTTTTTTTTTACATCACAAGGAACTGGCCAAGGGCACAACAAAATCCCGGGAACACAAAGCCCGCTTTGTTGCCAGTCCCTATAAAGAAGACAGTAAGCGAATAAAATAGAAACAGAGGGGTAGGCCAATTTAGTTCGGGGTGTCTTGTTACTCTTCTTTTTAAAAAATTTAAGTCATAGGAAAGTGGAAAAATAGAAACAGGAAGAGAGTTCCAGAGTTTCCAGTGAAAGGGATGAAAGAGTAAAGATACTGATTAACTTTGCATTAGGAAGATGGACAGAATAGGGATGAGAATGAATAGAAAGTCTTTGCAGCGAGGTCGCGGGGGTGGTGGAGGCATGCAGTAGCAAATTCAGAAGAGCAGTGAGCATGAAAATAACGGTTTGAGGAGAGCAAGAGAAGCAAAAATTGCGGCGGTGATTTAAAAATTGAAGACAGTCATCAGAGGAGAGGAGTTGATGAGACGAAAAGCTTTTGACTCAACCCTGTTTAGGAGAGCTGTATGAGTGGATCCTCCCAAACAGTGAGACCATACCCATATATGGGCGGATAAGCCCCCTGTAGAGAGCAAGCAATTGGGAGGGAGAAAAAAAGGACGCAGACACCACAGCACACCTAACTTCTTAGAAGCTGTTTTAGCAAGAGATGAGATGTGAGATTTCAGTTCAATTTTAGTAAAGGATGTCCTAGAATGTTCATTGTAAAAGGGAGACTGTTGAGTGTCATTAAAAGAAGAGGGGATAGTTATCTGGTAGTTTTGTCGAGTAGATAGGTAAAAGCCTATCGATAAAAGCGAGAAGATAGGTGAATTGTGGTAGGCTCATAATTACGCCTCACAACGACCAGTTTGAGTCACATGAACATCAATATTCATCACTCGGGGCACCAATGTGGGAATTTATATCACATATATATTTTAAATTTGGGGTCTTACCTATAAAACTCATCGTCTATTTCATCCCACACAATACCCCAACTAGTCAACTAACTAGGATCTTATCGGTGGATATGGGTTGAAATCGCTGTAGGCTTTTAATCAATACTGCAGTCTTGTTACCCCGAAGTGGTCGCCGTGATCGAGGCCGCCCGTGAAGGGCAAAGGGTTTGGGAGTTATTGTTATGGCGTCAGGGGTTTTTCACACCAATTTATCCATGACGCGGGGCTATAAACAGGGGGGAAAACAATTTGAAGAAAAAAAAATTGTTGAGTTAGATTTTTGAGCATATTTAGACAAAAATTTGGGCATGCTGATTCCAATCTGTAGTCAGTTTTTTTCTAGCACGTCAAGTTTTTTCTCCACAGCTTACCCTCCAGATAAGCAAAATTCCACTTGTGAGCTGTAGTAAAACTTGCCAGCTGATTACGATTTGACTCATCGAAAGCTATGTGGCAACTTGTTTGTGCAGTTACAATTGAGACAGTGCGGTGAGAGGGGGTGTGCAGCTCCCAATAGTCAGTACTATCAATATCTGCAAACAGAAAGCTAGGATAGTAGGAATTAGGAGGATTTGTTATGGCTTTTCTTTTAACCTTGTAACAACATACCATTGTAATTTCTATTTCGTTTTATGCTGTTTTTGTTTGTTTTCAAAGCTTGTAACTATTCCAGCTTAGTGTTTTTTTACATAGGTATATATTTCTTTTGTTTCAGATCATGTCTGCTCCTGCTACGTCTCGTCGTAAATGTCTAAACAACCCTGACTCCTTCTGCTATATATGGGGTAGTTTCACCATTCCAAGTCAGAGGGCAAGCATCAGCGTATTTGTCAAACAAGCATATTTCGCATATTTTAAAGTGAAACTCGGTGATCAAGACAAGCAAATGGGCCCCTCACAAAGTGTGAAAAGCAGTGTGTCGAGAGATTACGGATGGGGGACCAAAGGAACACGTGAAAAGTTGGCATTTGGTATCCCCAGGGTTTTGGGCGAGAGCAAAAAGATCATTCCACAGACTGTTACTTTTGTTTAGTGATGGGAAATTTAACAAGAAAAATAAAGTAAAATGAATATCCTAATCTATACCGTCAGCTATAAGACCAATGCCTCATTCAGCTGAAATACCAGTCCCAGTTTTCGAAAAACTACCTCCTCTAGAAGATCTGAGTGATGTTGAAGAACGCAGTGACAGCAATGAGGCAGATTTTGACATTCACGAGGTTTCAGTTCGTAGGGATTTGATCAGCACGAGTTGAATGATTTAGCACGTGATTTTTGGGGCCCATCCAAAAAAGCTTCAGAAATACTAGCATCAAGACTGAACCGGGGAAAAAAATACTTGAACAAAGGGGTGAAGGTATCATACTTTCGAACCAGAGAAAGTACATTTTGCAGTACTTTCAAAGTGCCAGCGGTTTTGTGTTTTGCCATAACATTCCTGGTTTACTGAAGGAATTAGGGCTTTCAATCTACAATCCAAATGAATGGCGATTGTTTATTGATAGCTCAAAGCGGAGCTTTGAAGTGTGTCCTTCTACACAATGGCAATTTGTTTGGCGCAGTCCTATTGGGCATTCGGTCTGTCTTCGTGAAGAATATGGAGATGTTTAAAAAGAGTCATTGAGTTATTGCAATATGACAAACACAATTGGATCATCTGTGTTGACCTTAAAAAGGTGTCCTTCCTTCTTGGTCAACAACGTGGATACACAAAGTATCCCTGCTTTCCCCCTGTATGTGGGATAGCAGAGCTCGAAAAGAAGCATTGGGTTTTAGGCGAATTGGCCTCCGAGTCTGATCTTAAACCTGGAGATTTTCCCAACATTGTACATGAGCCACTTGTTGACAGGGAAGAAAAAAATATTCCCACCTCTGCACATAAAACTAGTCTCATGAAAAAATTTCTAAAAGCATTGTCACTGATGGCGAAATGTTTGAAGTACATCATCTTGGGATTTCCTGGACTGGTCAATTGAAAAAATCAAGGCCGGGGTGTTTGATGGTCCCAAATTCGACAGCTCATCAAAGATGAACATTTCAACGGTACTATGTCAGACCTTGAAAAGAATGCTTGGCTATCATTCAAAGACGTCGTCAAGAACTTTCTTGGAAATACACGTGCAAGTAATTACACAGAAATTGTTCAGAAACTATTGGAGAGCTACAAAGCGCTTGGTTGCAACATGAGTTTTTAAAGTACATTTTTTGCATAGCCATCTTGCCAACTTTCCGGAAAATCTTGGTGCTGCTAGCGACGAGCAAGGTGAACGATTTCACCAAAATTTGAAGGGTTTTGGAAGAACGTTTTCCAGGGTAGTGGGATGTGCATATATGGCTGACTATTGTTGGAGCACAAACGCGATAGTCTCAAGTTGAACACCCAGACAAAGCTACAAAAGTAAATTTTTACCTTAAACCTTCACACAATTATAGCCTTATCCCCTTTTTAAAAACATGATAATGTTTAAAAAAACATTCTATTCATGCCTATTTCTTTCATTTTTCATTGTATATTAACATTTGCAACTTTTTTTAAAATAACACTGTTACTGTTATGTACTATTTTTCATATTTTTTAAGAAAACGAAAATCCTTTCAGTTTCAAAACTTGACGTGATAGAGAAAAAATGAGATCAGTTTTGGAATCAAACACCCAAAAATTACTTAATAACAAGTGTCACACCTAACTCAACAAAATTTGTTCCCCATGTAATCAGTGTGTCGTATTTAACACGTCCTTTGATTTAACACTATGTGCAAATAGTCTATATACAATTCTCTCATATATACAAATGCACGTAAGAGATGTTAACTCGGTAGAGGCTGGAAGTGTACTTATATCTACAAGCACGTATATTTAATAAGAGATGTTACTCTATCGAGGGCTCGGAGTGTACTGACCTCTCCGGTGGGCGGCGAGCAGCGGCCACCAATACCCAGCCACGTACATTAATCTCAGTGGCTAGTATCTAATGGGCGGCACCCAAAGGGGGCTGCTTCAACTAAGGTGCAAAATTTTTTTTTAAGGTGCAAATGTTTTAATAACCACGGGGAAAATTTTAATTTTTATAATAGCCCAGTAGTTATCATTTATTTAAATTCCTTTAAAACCCAAACCCTTTAAACCATTATAATTATATATATACACCCCTACGCACCCCGTTAAATGAGGGGGGCAAAAACCCTCCCTCAAAAGGGGGGGGGGGGGGGTAAAAAAAACCAGCACTCTACCAATTATTAAGGGGGTTTTTTGGGTGGATAATTTCCAAAACCATCTATTAAAATGACTTTTAAACCCTTATTTAAAGGGAATCTCTCGTGTTTTTCCTTATCAAATCCCTTTACTAAAGTCCAGGTATACTATTTTATAACCTCATTATTATATTTGTCTCATAAACTCCCTATAAAAATCAAAAAATTTGGGTTGAGACTGACCTCCCGGGGCTTGGTAAAACCCCATTTGGGGAATCATTTCCAAAACAATGCCCCTCTTTTTTTTTTTAAAAAAAAAAGATTCCAAAAATTTACCTACCACTTTTCCTAAGGGTAAACTCTACTGGGCTTGCAAATTGAAAAGTAAACCCCCTTCCTCGGGGAGTCAAAGATTATTTTAAACGTTTAAACCCCTCGGATTATTTTTATGCACATTTCAATACCTCTGTTTGTTTCAGATAAACTAAAATTTTATCTGTGCCCAAAAGCCCCTTCCTTACATTTTTTTTTTTAAATTTAAATTGGTGTTTGTTCTTTAATTTTTATTTTAAAAAATTTAAATATTAAAATACGAAAAATTTTAAAGTTTTTTACCTTTCCCTTTTTTAAAATTTATATTTTAGTAAATTCCCTCACTACAGGTGAAATTGTGAGGACTTTTCCCTCAAGACTTCTAGCGTAAACATTTCACTATCGAAACCTCACATCAGTGTTCACAAACCTTGAACATTAGCCATTCCTTCAGAAATGCCTTTTCATAACTAAGTGGGTGAAATGCATGAAAAGAAAAAAAAACATATTTCAATGAGGTCTCATTTACCCAAAATTATAGTTTATTACATAATAGTTTAAAACTTTTCTATCCGCAGACATTTTTTAAAGTCACTTTAAAACCAAAACATTCCATCTAAATCTTTTCCCCATCATTTGTATCTCCCTTTCTTCTTTTTTTTGCATAATGATACTGATTATTTTTTGTAAGCAGAAGCAATCTTTTTATACCAACTTTTTCCCCCTATAATACTCCTTATTAAAGGAAGGAGTGTTGATAAAGGATAATGTTCCACCAGACTAATACTGTGTTGCAGATGGTGACTAAACCCCACGTTTTGGCCCAAAGCGGGAAAAAACCCCCTTTAAACCGGGCAAAATTTTTGTTCCCTTTTTAGCAAGAGGGAACCAAAATTACAGGGGGGTTTTGGGGGTAAAAAAACCCGGTAGCTGAAAATGCTGGCAGTTAAATAAAAATGGAAAAGATAGGGGAGTATATTCCAAGATTTATTATTTTCTAGAAATAAGTTACAGTAGCCCTGAAACTGATGCCACAGCAAAGGGGGTTTATAACATTTTAAACCATTTTGTTTAAAGGGTTTTAAAAATATTCTTAATTTTTGAACCGGGCCCAATGTTATTTCGTCCCTTGCTAATTTTTAAATTTTAAAGAGTCATTCCTTCTTTTGCGGATGCCCATTGGGAAGTTTTATACACCTCCCTGGGTTAGAAAACCCCCGGGGTGATGATATGAGGGGGAAAACCTCACCCAAAATCTCTTAATAAAAACATTGGGGAAACTTCAGTTTTAAAATCTTATTTTAAGTTGTGAAACATGACTTCTGAACTTCATTTTTTTTTCTTCAATGAAACCCAGATGTCACTAAATACTAACATATGTGTCTTCATGTTCCACACTACTTCTTCTATTATAATTTTCAAACCAAAGCTGGCATGTATGTACGCATGATATCACTCAATCGTTCCGACAAATTTGAATCTTCAGAATACCGTACGGCTCAGACTTCGATGCCAATCTACAACTAAGTTTGTATGTGCTGTGTGTCTCACCTACCTCTTCAGACTATGTAATTCTCTGACTGTTTCACTTCAAATAGGGAGCACATCTTGATTAATTTTTCTTTTTCTGCAATATGTATTATTTGAAATTTAAATATTCCCTCCCGGGTTTTTGGTTGTGTCAACTTTCACAGCCCAAACCTTTTTGAAAATCCTTCATTTTGGGCTTTTCCTCCATGACCTGGGGCAGCTAGTGAAACATCCTACCTCTTTTCCCCGACCCCCTTTGCAGATACGCTCAACTTCTTGACCCTTTCCTAACTTCTAACTCCTCAGCTTATTCTCTCAAACTCTTCAACAAGTGTTTTACCGATAATCATTATCTCAGGAAGGAAGTTTTTAAAAAAAAAATACTGAAATTTTTTCATAATCATTATCATAAAATCCCAAACCTAGTTTTTTCAAAAAATACCCAAAAGAAAGGGGCTTTTTTTTTTGTACTTTACGACAGGGGTTTTTTTTTCCTATTATTACGCATGTAAGAAATCATATAGCTTACCCGGTAAAGGGAAAATCCACTGCTTTCATGGGGGGAAGGCGGTAGCAGAGGGGTTACCCTTTTTCTGACTGGCGTTTCTGGGTGACCTGATTTTCGATCCCCGATAAAAACCCCCAAAACCCTTTCTGCACCGTCGAGTGCTTAAGAACACCCACATGGCCCGGGCCCATTAACTCTCCTTCCGTTTTGCGAGTGCATCGGGGGACACAGTGAGGGGGCATGAGCCTCTAATCCCGGGCGCCCCAACTATAAAATCCTGCCTGCCCCAAACCACGGGCGAGGAAAACCCCATCAAAACCCCTTTAAAGTGAACCTCCAACCACCATCCGACCCGGGTCCCACTGCCTCGGGCGTTTATAGGCAAAAAATTTTAAAAAAAAAAAAAAAAAAAAATACCCCCTCCAATAAAATCCTTTCAGGTGGGGGATGAAACAAAATTTCCCCCAAAGCCCCGGGGCCGTAAAGCTACGAAGAATTTGGGCGGCTATCTTTTTTTCCCTATGAAAAAAAAGTTTTCACATTGCCATAGCCATTACGTAATGCCCACTTGCCCCCCTCAGTTTCAACATAGCGCCGAAACTTTTCGGGCTAACGCAAGAGTTTTTTACAAAACCTTAGGGCAAATTTTAAACCTAATAAAATCGCCCCTATTTTTTAAACACTTTGGGCCGGGGGTCAACACACGCAAAACCCCCCCAATATATATATTTTTTTTTTTTTTCATATATATTATAAAATATATTATATATAATTTTAAAAAAAAAAACCCCCCAACCACCTTTTGGGGCCCCCATGTTTTTAAAAACCGGCCCCCTTACTTCTGATCTTTCTGTAATTTTTTTGAGGGGCCCAAAGTAAATCTTTTTTTTGGTTCAATGCCTAAAAAACCCAATTTCTTCACCAAAGCTACTCGAAAAACTACCCCCCCTCTTTTTTCTTTTTGGGAAATCGCCCCAGCAGAGTATTTGGCGTTGTCGGTACCTATGCAGGGGGAAACAAAAAAACCCGGGGATCTTAATTTGCTTGTGACCCCTTTTCCCTTACTAATGGTTGTGAGACATGGACACAAAATAGCGACTTGAAGAGATGAATCGATCCCTTTGGTAAAAAGGGGCCCTTCGCAAAATCATGGAGTATGCGGGATATGTTACTTTGCCCAAATCGCGATTGCACCTTTAGATTTAATCGGGGCCTATTACCTGCATGGCCCCGTCAGCCCCAACTTCGTCTATATGGGCATGTGGCCGCTCCCCCCTAAACCCGGGATTTTTCCCCCATGGGGTTTGGGTTCGGGAAATAGACAATCCGTCGGGGGAGGGGGCCAAGGGGGGGGCCCACAAGGCTCGTGGGTGGGGCAAGTTGATTTTTTTTGTCGAGCTGCTTGGTAGGGGAAAAGGACCTGCTGGGGCCCTCGCTCGTGGTGACCCCGGAGGGGCGTCCTTTGGGTGGGCGAGGACTCCCCCCCCGGGCGTATGCCCCCAATGATTGATTGTTTAAAAATAAGGGGTAGAAGATAGCAAAAAAAGAAACCCTTGCTGCGGTTATTTTATGTTTAAAGAGAGTCAGAAAGAGGAGAGTATTTTATGAGACCGCCCTTTTTTCCCTTTTTTCCACTGCCCAAAAATTTTTGGGGACTATCTCTAAATTCCCCTTCCCTAATATATTCTTTTTGCAACCCCTCCCCCCTTCTCCTGTGCACCTATAGCCTCATCAAAGTCACTCTAGTATGTTTCCAAAAAAAATTTTCTCAATTTGGGTCAAACCCAGCTTTCCCCGGGCCGTTTTCCTTCCAAATTCTAGGGGAAAGTCGGATTTTCTACACCCCCTGTTTTCACTCAATCACTTATTAAAAACTCTTTAAAATTTGGGGTTTCCTTTTACGTTAGGGGTACTGATCCATTAATTTGTCGTTTAAAATTTGGGTTGTTTGGGTTTTTTTAAATAGCAAATTAAGCCCTTTATGGTTCTTCATTTCCCCCAAAATCTTGTTTTTTTTCCCTTAATAAAATGTGTCTTTAATTTTTTCCCAAAACCCATTTTTAAACCTTTTTTTTTCCCCCATGACCCCTTTCCCCCACCTTATGTTTCCAATCCCCCCACATACTTACATGCATTTTAAAGTATCTAAACCATTATTTTGCTTTTTTTTGTGATGAATCTTTTAGGAAAGTCTTTGGGGGTCTTTAGCTTCCCTTCATATTCTACTGAAGACTATAATTTGTTTTTACATGGAACATAAGCGACTGCAATGTCTCTCTCCCACCCCCCATTTTTTCCTGATCGTAAATTTCATCCCCCGGGGGCCATGCCATCACTCTTTTCCATTTGAATCCGTTATTTCCCTTGTTCTCCCCTGGTTACTAGCCAAAAACCTTTTCCACCTTTCCTTTATTTTTTTTTTCCATTTATCCATTTAAAAATCTCCTATCAGATCCCCCCTTACTCAGCGCCCCTGCGAAAATGGGTACCGGGGGAAACGGGTTTACCAGTGGAAACCCCGGGTGTCACACTAGCCCTGTGCCCCCGGGTTCAGGGGTTCTGACCCCCACAGGCTAAAAGGGGAAAATTTGCGGCAGAGATGAGCACCGGGGCCACGCGCAGCTACGTTTTCCCACATCTTTACCTTTTTCCTGCCTCAGGGTCTCCATTTATTTTTTCTGGAAAGAAATTTTCCGTAACCCTTTAAAAATTTAGGTTTTCCCCATAGCTAAAAATTTCCCTTTTTCTATATCTTTTGACTTTTTGGTTTCAAAAAAACCCTCCACTAAAATTGTAAACTCCAGTAACCACGCCCCCCATGCTCCCCTCTTTCCCAAAGGGCAAAAAATATAAAAGTCTTTTTGGGTTTAAAAATAGGTCCTTTTTTTGTAAAAAACAAAGGGCCAAACCTGAAAACTTGTCCAAATTTTTCATCCTTTCCAAACATCTCATTTGCAATTACTAAATTTGTAAATTTTTTGCTCCCTGAGTTTTTCACTTCCTTCGTAACCACTACTCCCCCTGCACCTCCTTAGAGTTTAAAAAAATCCAGCCCAAAAATTTAAATTTAACCTTGTCTTGTTTGCATGTGTGGGGTGATGCAGGGGAAGAGGGAGGCAAAGAAGGGATGGTTCCAGCGTACATCCCTTTAAAAGGAAACGTGCCCGCCTTCTGGAAAGGGGGGCTGAAACTCAGGAAAATTTAAGGGGAAAAAGGGTGCCCGAAAAGTGAGGTTTAAAAAAACCAAAAAGGGAAAAAAAGGCAAACGAAAGAAAAAAAATGATGAGATGACATCACCCCTTTGGGTGGTGATACATATCCTATGGGCCCCTTTTTAGTAAAAGCTGAGGGTTTTCTACCAACCTTACCTTGGTAGTTATGTAGTACCCTCCGTTGTTACCGCCAAGGTATGGAAAACCCGAAAAGGCGAAAAAAAATGACGTATGACAATGACGAAAAGCGTACCCCCCCCTAAAATAATTTTTAGCATATAAATAGCCAGTTTTACCAATTGGATAGGGCGCCAGGTCGGCAAATAACAACTCCAAGTTCAACATGTGCAAACATCTAAAATCCTTAGGAGTAACCGTGTGTCTCTGTGTGGTTTTTGTCCGTTTTTTTGGGAGCCGAAACTGTAAAATTTAATTTTGATGAAGTAGGGGCCCAAAAAACGCAATAATCGTAGGGGGGTAATGGCTTGGTCCCCCTCTAATATATTATAGGAGTACCGTTTGTCTGTGTGTGGGGGTGGGTTTATGTTTTTGGGGAGCCGAAACTGTACATTTTAAATTTTTATGGATAGGGTAAGACAATCGCAAAATAAAACGTATTTTGGGAAGCGGGTTGGGCCCATGCATTTTAATAAATTTTTAAGGGGGTTTTTGGGTAAAAAAATTTTTGGATATTTAAAATTACGGGAAAAATCTGCGGTAACGTCCTTGGGCCCCATTCCACAAACCGTAACTCATGGACGGTTTTTGTGCGTGTGTGATGGTGTGTGTGTGTTTTGGGAAACACACGGAAAACAAGGGTTTTGGGAAACACACGGAAAGTGGTTCCCACCCCGAGGCACTTTGACCAGTGAAACCCCCGACAGCAACAAAAGATTGGAGTTTTGGGGAATCACCTGTTTGTCCCTATAAAACTACTCTACAAAAATAAAAACATGGGTCGGAAGAGCCCCCGCACTTTTTTAAAATTTTCTATATAAGTAGCCCCTGTGGTCCCCGTTTTGTCGTTCCCGTCCTGTTTTGGGTTTGCCAAAAATGTAAATTCAATTTTTTTATGAAGTAGGCTAAAAAAAACGGGAAAAAAATCGTGGTGGTAGGCGGCTTGGGCCCATGTCGGTTTAAACTTTTTTAAGGGGGGTTTTGGGGGTAAAACCCCTTTTTGGAGTATTAGATTTTCAGGAAAAACTCCTGGGGGGTACCGTCTTTTCTGATTTCATTACACTGTAACTAAAGGACTTAAAGGTTTTTTGTGTGTTTGTGTGGGGTGCGTTTGTGTGTCCCCGTGTGTTTGTGTGTGGGGTGTGCATGCATGTGTGTTTTGCGTGGGGCCCCCGCCTTTCGTGCGGGGCCCTGCGTGTGTGTGTGGGGGTGTGGGTGTTTTTTGTGGGGTGTGTGTGTGTGTGTGTGTTGCGTGTGTATGTTGTGTGCTTGGGGTCGATATTCTAAAAATTTCCCGCCTGCCAACCTTCCAATTCGTTGCTTTTTCAAGCGTTGGCTTTGGGGAGCCGTCGAAGTGTTTAAACGCCCTTTTGGGAAACCACGGAAAGCGTGGTCCCACCCCGAGGAACTTTACCATGACCAAAAGACAGCAATAACCCCGATTTGGGGTTTTTTCACTCCATTGTTTTTCCCAATATATACTACTAAATTACCAACATCAAAAACATGGGTTCCCCAAGGGGCCCCCAGGCACTTTTTGTTTACTATTTCCTAAATCTTCCCACTCTTTTTTTTGGGGGGAAATTGGGGATCAATGATGATAAAACCAAATCTTTTGGGAGTTTCTTCTCAAAATGAAATTAATGGCGAGGGCTTATAAACGGCTGTCGGACATGGAAAAAACGAAGATAGTTTTTTGGGGTAAATTGTTCTGCCCGAAGCTTCGTTCTTCGTTTGTTACGGGTATTTGGGGTTATCAAGGATTTGCAGTGCAATCAAAAATATGAAAATTTTCTTTTGAATTTGCGACTTGGAATGTACCAACATCCTTTGCACTTTCAAACAGGGCCCAAATTTCTCAATTGTGCTGCAAAAATTGATATTTTCATGGTTTTTCATTCCACTCTAAAGCAGTTTGATTTCCCCCATTTGAAAGGGGAAAAAACTGCGCCCGTGTGTGTGTAACTTTGTCTTTCTGAGTGATAAATACCAAAAGACAAAGGGGGTTTTTAAAAAAAGGTTAAGATGGGGGGAATACGCTAAAGCTGGGGGCGTGGGATTCGGTTTCTCATCTCCCTCCGGTGGCTTAGCCCTTAGAGCCTGTGGGGGGTTTCAGACCCGTTTTCCCCCGGGCCAAAAGGGCCCAGTTTTGACCCCCCGGGTTACCACAGGGTTTTTTTCTCCAGGTTTTTCCCCGTTAAACCCCTTTTTCAAACCCGAAGGAAGGGAAACCCTGGGCCCTTTTCTGGTCGCCGACTTGCCCCGACCCCATTCGAAACCCGGGCCCGCAGATTCGTACCCCGGGACGGGGCTAATACACCCCGGAGACGCAAAATGTGGGTGTTTTTTTAAAAGAAAACCCCAAAAATGGGGGAATTTTGAGACGTTCCCCGAACCGGGGGGGGTTTTCTTATCGATGATTCATGAATTGAGAAGATGGGAGATGAAATCCCCCAAAAAAAAAAGGACTCTTTCTGAGCAGGGGATTGTTGGCCGACTCATAAGGGGAACAATTTCGCTTTTTGTTTTTGGGGGGCGGGGGTTTTGGGGATCACTCACCCTTTAAATTACAAGTTTTTTTGCAATTTCGCGTGCATCCCCCACGCCCGTGGGGTTTTCCATTCTATTTTTTTAATCCATGAAAGAAATTTGCTGGGCCCATGTTAATTCACCGTGCAGAGCGTCCCATGGTTAGTGTGGGGCGATTGAGCCAATTCCTCGAATATATTTTATTTTTTTGAGCCAATCAAAACAGGGCACAAATTCAAATGATAAATTGGGCCCTTCATAAAAGTGGGGGTTGGTAGTTGTGTTCTTCGCCCCATTGGACTTCCTTCTTACCATTACATGCTTACTAAGGGATACTGGTCACAAAATTTCACCATATGTAAATGGGAGGGGTTTCACCACGTTTATCTTTTTTTCCCACGTGTCTTCCCGTAATGGTTTTTTAAATGTCCATCTGAACATGAGGGCCCGAAGGGGGGAACCCACAGAGAAGCAAGAATGTACCCCTGTTTTCTGCTTCTCCTGCTTTGGCCCGCTGCGCTGCTGCTAAATCACAAAGTCATGTGAACACAGAGTGCTTTTTCTTCCCGTTCATTGATTCGTGCTTTGGACCCTTTGTTCTGACCTCTTATTTGACCCATTTTGGAAGATTGCCCCGCGGATTCCGGGTACATCAAGTTCCAGAGTGTTCAGTTTTTCCCGATCAAAGACTTTGCTAAAATCCAGTATTTTGTGTCCCGGGCAAGTAGAAACCAAGGGGAAAGGGTTCAAAGAAGGGTTTTAAAATTTTTCCCCCCTTTCTGAGCATTGCCCAAACGTAAAACAAATTTATCTATTCTGGGAAAAGTTTTCAACCTTTTCTGGAAACAAAGGGATCTGCAATCATCGTTAGTTCGTTTCTGGATTTTTTTAAATAATATAGCGCTTGTTGCCCCCTCACACTTTTTTTAAAAGTTTAAAGCAGGGCCCAAGTCAATTTTACATTTTGCTCAATTAAACTTATATTCCTTGTTGTGAATACCCAAGGGCCCCCCATCCGTTCCTCGGAAAAACAAGTTTTTTTTTTAATTGGGGCATTAAAATTAAACCCTATCGATCTACCCCTTTAATACTCACGCTAGAACTCTTTTTCCCCAAAATCTGTTTCGTCCCCAGTTGGGTTGATTAGGGGAATTTTTTTCAGATTTTCTTTTTAGAGTGCATTTATCAAAATTCCCTTTTTTATGTGGTTTGACCGTTTCTGCCGCATAAACTTTTTGGGAGTCCGATTCAATTTTTTATACCAGAGCGGGAATGAGACTTCACCACTACCGAATTTTCTTTTTTTCTTCTTTTTAAAAACACAAGACGGGCCGAGGGACAACCCAATTTTAACGAAAAACCCGCCTAGTTGCCAGTCCCTGTAAAGAAACATTTAGATAATAAAGAAGGGGTTGGGCCAGGAAGGTGGAAGTAGATAGACAAAACGGAAAAGTCTGACCAGACAGGGTGTAAGCACATAAGCCAGGTTTTGAAAACAATAGGAGGGACTCCGTCAGGACCGTAATCCTTCCGAGGATCCATGCCATTAAGGCAAATAAAACATAATTACGAAGGATCTTAATAACAGGCTTAATATAATCAAAGGAGAAGGAGGAACAAACCCTTCATCAACCAGAGTGGAATTTTCAGCAAAGGTTTGAGCAATGAGTTCAGCTTTATAAATAGATGAGACAGCTGTGGAGCCATCTCGGTGAAGCATAGGAGGGAAGATGTAGAAGATAAATTGTTAGAAATGTTATTAGCTAGATACCAGAAGTCACGAGAGGAGTTTTGATGCAGAAAGATTTTGACATTTTCTATAATGAAGGAGTTTTTTGGTGAAGTTGAAGAAAAGATTTGGCATGATTACGGGCAGAACTATATAGGCATGAGTTTCAGGAGATGGATGGTTACGTTAACGTCGTGAGCCGCCTCTCTATCTTGGACAGCATGAACACATGCAGTTAAACCAAGGTTGACGGGCTTTAGGATTAGATTAGAAAAAGTGTGTGTGATGTACGCCAATATTCTGTACGGCACCTATCCAAATCAGATATGCGTCCATTGCATACTGGGTATACTAAATATCAATTAACACCACAGTACTTGGTTGATTCAGTATCATAATAGAGTCTGTCACTAAATAGGAACGGTTCAATTCTGTGAACTTCCAAATACATGTTCGGATTGAAAAGGAACATGTATAACAACGGGATCTGACGTTTAACACTGATTCGGAGAGGGTATATAATAGTGTTGATACCACTTAAATCAACAAATGTTTCAATTTGTAATTCTCCTTTCCAAAGTTCAAGGCATGCATAAAATCCTTAACAGGAAGGAGTGAAAAAGTGACCCTTCCACGCGCTGCGTCAACCGTATTTGTTAGTATCTGTTTGGTAGTTCTTACATGATAATTAACCGTATTAGTCCAGGGAGTGCGTGCTCTAACACAGTAAAAGCTTTAATAAAAGCTATGCTCGGTTTGTATATCATTGAAGGTCTTCCTCAAGGAGTTAGTAAAAGAGGCAAGATCTACTACCTGACTTTCAAGTCTGGCATATTTATGCAATTAGAATGGATGAGTTTTGTTATTAGAGGAAGCCAAAGAGGTTAGTTGATTCTATCGCTCCCTAAGTTCTTTCATATCCTCATTCATAGCTGTACCAAAAAGCATGCGCGAGAGCGGTCCAATACCGTTAATGAATGCGGATAAACTTTGTGCGGATAGTTTTTTAACCCGTCATAGTTTTCTAAGGCCAGGTTGACAATGTCATTCAGGTATTGCACTGTAGCAGTTATAGGATAAGAAAGTCTCTAGGGTACTTTCCCGGAATGTAGGTATCCAGCTGCAAGAGGGCTTCATTCAGTTGCCCCGTTACCTCCCTCAGTCTAACCCGGGACTTCCACCAAAGTAGCATAGGTGTAATGCACCCACAAAACATCCTCCACCAAAGTAACCTTCCCAAGGGGGCGGTTAGGGCTCCTGGCTTGAGCAGGGTCCAGAGCCAAAATAGAAGGATGCAGGATGAAGAAATGGAAGTGGACAGACATTTCTGTAACATGAAAGCTATCATTTACGAGGGCGTAAATCATAAGCATGAGTTTGGTCAGCAGGATAATTAGATTTATTAGTGTCAAGCCGCGTAGCATCGCTAAGTTTTGCAGTTTCTACCAGCATAAATCGGCTTGGCATTGGTCCGTTCAAGTCGATCACTGTGAATCACTTCTAATGTATTTAACCACGGACCCAATTATCAAACTTATTTCCATGGAGCTACGTAATTACCAGGGCGCGGACCCACACATTTAGGAGATAATTTAGAGTTCCTCTCCGGGACTCGACTCATTACAGAGTCATCAACTCGGATTTGAACGGGAGAAGAGTGCCGGTGTTGTGTGAGCACTAGCAGTCTTAGAAGCCTATCATTTATCTCTGACACTGGAATATAAGTCTGAGAAAACCTTAAGTTGACATTTAGCATAATCATCAACATTGTACACAGGTTTTCGAGGGCTACTAAGCAATTCATACGTGAGTCTTTTCTCCACACCAAATATAATAAAATAAGGAGTTTTGACCGGGCGACTCACAATATTGGTATTTACGCTCGCAGCAATTTAGGGTAACCAATTTTCCCAACTATCAAGCAAGCCACCAACAACTGGGGCAAGCTTCCAAACTCTCCTGTTCGCGCGCTCAACTAAACCGTTACTGTGCAGGGTAATATATTTCCGTGAATGTTTGTTTGCTGTTGAACTGCACACATATTTAATTTAGAAGCATATTTTTTAAATTCCGCGCCATTGTCTCATTAAAACTTGGAGAGTTGAGTATGGACAAAAAATTGCATGGCGATCAGAGCGTGCGTAATCACTTTGGCAGTTTTATCTTTCACAGGGGGTAAAACAACGTACCTTGATAAGTGATCTACACATACTAACAGGTACCTAGAGCCTTGACGGCTAGATAGAAGCTGTAATAGATCAATAGCAACAATGTCCCAGGTACCCAAAGGAGGTGGATATTCCAAATTGGTGCTGGCTTTGCACTGTACCCTTATGTGCAGCACAGTTTACGCACTTGGCCACAATGCGTCAATATCTAACCGTAATTTATACCATAATCTAACCAAAAATAACTATTGGAGGCTTCAGAAAGAGACGCTCTTTTCCTGGATGACCGGGTATTACAGCATCATGAACTAGTTGCAGTACCACAGGTACAAATTACTTTAGTTATCACAAATTGGCTCACCGGGGTCCTATATTTGTCCAAAATCTACAAAGGACCTGATCTGGTGATCAGAAAAATTGTGAAAAGGAATGGGAAGTTTAGGTAAGTTGACTGATCACCCGATTTCAGAGCATATATAATTTTACTCCATACGTTTATGTTATGGGGAAACCAACTACAGGGGACTTTTCCGTCACTAGTCCAATATGTACATGCCTAGAAAGTGCATCAGCCACTACATTGGCTCGACCTGGCAAGTGCTTAAATGTTGGATTGAATTCCTGTATTGTCAAGAACCAACGCGCGGGTCTTCCCGAGAGGTTTTTCCTTTTAAATAGCTTAGTAACAGCTGCGTGATCTTATATACGATTATATCATAGCCTAGGATAAAATATCTTATGTTTTAGAGCCCAGAAAACTGTGAGTGTATTCTAGGTGAGTACCTGAGTAATTAGACTCTACAGGAAGTAAAGTTCTACTCGCGAACGCAATAGCGCGATTTTTTGCATGCTCTGTCTCCATTAACCCCTTCACTGCGGCTGTACAAATACGGTCTCTAAAGGTATTTTAAGGGTTCACTGCGGCTGGTACATATATGGTTTCTGTATTTAAACTGCGCGCTCAATGATATTATGGGTAAATTTTTCGTTGTGATAGGCTTGTATGGCAACAGTGTCAAGTGTTACGATATAATAGAACCTCTTTTTCTGCTTGAGTGAGTTTAGTGTGACTAATAAGGTCAAGCGGTACAGTACGACGTGTTGACGCTGCCGCGCCCTCTACTTCAATGGCGAGGCTAAATAGTCAAGATATTCAATATTTTCTTGATGGATATAAACAGAAGTTTTGAATGAATGAATGAATGCATGAATGAAGCATTTATGTACCAAAATAAGCTGTATTATGTTGAGTAGTAAGTAGTTTCATTGTGCGTCTGGCAGCACGGTCACGGCCCTGTTGCTGCACTTTGACGTAATCTTCACTTAGCTGGTAGCCTCCACCAAGACGAAACATAATTTTCTGGTATGGAATAACATCCTATTCATTTGGCACTTTAAAATATGATCATAATTATTTTATATTTTAATTAAACCTGCCGCACAGGGGGATGGGCCTATGAATTTGATATCCGCAGGGGAAGGGGTTTTACAGCCACCCAGCCCTAATACAGAGGTATCCGTGTAAAAAACAAAATAACCTTATAGTCTGGGAATGCCAAGACAGGGGCAGTGGTAAAGTGACTTTTAGATCTTGAAAACTCTTTTTATGTACTACAGCGTTTCCAATTAAAGCGCCAAAGTCCTTCTTTAATAGGTTTGTTTTAAAGGGCGATGCAACAGCTGCAAAATTGGATATAAAAGATCTATAGTAACCACACAACCCAATGAAAGAACGGACGTTGTCTACATTCTGTGGCCGCGGGTAACTTATAATTGGAGTTATGTTTTTCTGACATGCTATGAAGTCCATCACCATCTACCATATGGCCTGAAAAGGTGATCTTAGACTTAAGGAATTTACATTTAGTCAGTTTAGCCTTGAGTCCAGCATCTTTCAACTTCAGGGGTATTGCTTCTAAATTAGCCCCAAAATTAGACACCGAGTCTTTACTATACATTTTAATATCTCAAAGTAAGATAAGATAAGATACTTTGATCCTATCTAGACACTTTGCAAGTACCAAATACAAGGTTATTGACTATACAAAGCGCCACCACGCCAGGACGAACTTGGTGGGCTCGAACCGCTGACCGAATGCAGGGACTCTACCACGCAAACTCACGACTCTACCAACCGAGCCACCCTAACGGTTTCCCAAAGGGAAAGGATATATATATACTATTTGCCTAGCATATGGGAAAATATATATCATTAATCATCCTTGAAAAGTAATAGGGGCTTACTTTAAACCAATGGCATTCTGAGCCACTCGTAGTGATTCGCTAGGAGTGCTAAAGGAAATTAAGGGCCGTCTTGATGCAAGAGCCATGGGCACCTGCCAGTAGCCACTAATCCAAATCAAGGTTTACTGAACTTGTGTTACCCTGCCCTAATGACATCAACAGGTATTTTAGGACAGATAAAGGATACCTGTGATCCTCCGTGAAACCATTTACTCGCCGGAAGTCAATTACAAGTCTAATTGCCAGTTTTATTTTAGGAAAGAGGAATAAAAGGCGTGTTCCATGGTGAACGGGAATTGTGGATAACACCCTGATCCACATGTCGATAATTTGCCCCATCACATTAGTTTTCGACTGTGAGGGAACCGATAGGGTGGGAATATACACAGGTGGTGTTCCAGGTTTAAACCTAACGTGGTGGTTAGTTTTATCATTTGAACCTAACGATTCTGCGGGCAAGGCTATAACATCACAGCCCCGAGTTAACGGTACTACTACAACTTTTTGACCTGTGACGGCTTGTGGTTCAGTAAGGGCCCTGACAGTTAGTGACCACCATCGGATTTATGTACCAGGGCCCAACTGCTGCAGGGGGCATTAAAGTGTACGGCGTCCTATTTGGGAAAGTTCACTATCGCAGTGATTGAACGGAGCTGGGGCCTGTTTGGGACTGCTGCCTCCCAGAAAGCACCGGGCAAGGCTGCCGCACCCCCCTTGCCCTTTCCCCACATTGAGCCTACCCAACACTACATTTAGACCTCATGACACACACAGATAGCCCCGAGTTAACGGTTACCCACTACTACTCTCGACCTGTGAGGGGTTGTGGATCAGCAGTGTCCTGACAGTTAGTGACCACCATCGGGATTTAAGGTACCAGGGGTCACGCTGCAGAGGGCATTAATAATGTACGGCGTCCTACATGGAAAGTACACAACCCGCATTGGATTGAACGGAGCTGGGGCCTGATTGATTGCTGCCTCCCAAAAAAAGCGCCAGGCAAGGCTGCCGAAACCACCCTTTAACCTCCCACAGTGTTCCCACCCTTACAAAACCACATAACATGACCCTAACTATCAAGCACTAAAACCCACCCCCACAAAAATAGTGGTATTTTGCCATATTTAAAAGCTTTCAACTTTCCCCCCACAAATTCCATGCAGCGTTTCTATTTTTCATGGTATCACTTCATTCCGGCCCCGCTTCGGCTGGAGGATGGGTTGGTGGGGAGGAGCCTTCTACTTTCCTATCCTTTTCTCTCTTATTATCTATTAGTGTAGTGTAGTTAAATCAAACAGCCCTGTAAGGACCTATTGGTCTGTTGTTGTATGTGTTTCCTTTTTAATCCTTTGTAAACACGGTACGCTTTAGCAGTTGTTTAAAAATGAAGAAATTTTGTTCGACGGAGTTACGGCTTTTTCCCCCTCTGTCGTCTTAACGTACCAACTCACTCCTCGTTTTCTCTCAGAACATTGCCCCAATTTCTCGCTTCCACTATTTATCAATCAATCAATCATTGGGGCATACGCCGGGGGGCGCGTCGCCTCGCCCACCCTACGATGCCACTCCCGGGGGGCACCACGGCGCAGTCCCCCTGCAGGCTCCTTTCCCATACCAAGCAACTCTCGACAAGAGACATCAACTTGCCCCAGCCACAGCCTTGTGGGCGCTCCCTTTTGGGCCCCCTCCACGACGGATTGTCTCTTACAGATACAACCCGATGGAAAGGATCGGTTCAGGGTAACGTGCCACATGCCCATATAGCCGAAGTTGGCGCTGACGACTATGCAGGTAATAGGCCTCGATTCAGTCTCCCGGTGCAAAACGCTGATTTGACACGTAATCATCCCAGCGAAAACCTCATGATTCCGCGAAGACACTTATTACCAAAGGCATCGATTCGTCTCTTCAAGTCGCTATTTAGTGTCCATGTCTCACAACCATAGAGTAAGACGGGATCACAAGCGACTTAAAGATCCGGAATTTTGTCCTGCTACACAGGTACCCCCAAACGCCAAATACTCCTTCTGAGCGGTCCATAACACCATGGGATATGCCAAATCCGCCGTAAGACTTCTTGGCGTGACCCGCCGTCATTATGACTGCGCTACCAAAGGTATGTAAAATTTTCCCAAAGATCTCAATGTCCTCGCCGCACGCATGACCGACTGTACTGTTTCATCTAGAAAGCCTCCAAACACCTGGATCTTTGTCTTAATCCAGGAGACCAAGTCCAAAGGCTTTTGCTTCCCCGTACAGCGCCTCGAGAGTCATCACCAGGACCCCCACGACTCAGCAAAGATTTCTGCATCAACGGCAAAAAAAAGATCATTTGTGATCTTGGTGTTGTCAGGGATGCTCCCAATATCTTTGATCTACAACTCTGCCTAATACCCAGTCCAACAGTGTTGAAAAGTGATGGGGCAAGGATGCACCCTTGCCTCACTCCTGTATTAACAGGAAAGAAGCTGGATACACCTCCCCCACACTTCACAGCACTCTCAGTCCCAGAATACAGACCAGTCATTAAACCAATAGTCCTTGCAGGAATCCCTTTAAGTAAAAAAGATCCCAGATGACTCACATGCACTGAGCAAACCCCTTTTTTTGAATCAAAAAAGGCTGCAAGCAGAGCTGGGCATATTTAATACTTTTGTATTTAAATTCTATTGAAATACTTTGTTATTTAAAAATTTTTTAAAAACATTGGTTTCATGTTTTTAAAATACAGTATTTAATATTTTTTATGAGTTTCAATTACATTGTATTTAAATACCAAAATATAAAAATAAAAATATTTTTTTTTATCATTAAATTTGGCATAAACCCCCCCCACTATCTGCAATCCTGATGACGTGAACCAGGGTTTCCCACGGCCAAAAAAATTTGTTACAGTAAACCCGGGGTTTTTGCCCGGCCAAGGAATGTTACGTGAACCAGGGTTGCCACTGTCAAGGAAATGTTACAGTGAACCATGTTCCAGTGAACCAGGAAAATTCCTTTTTTTTTAAAGTTTTTTGGGCCCTGAGAAGGGAAAATTTTTCTAAAAAACGAAAAATCAAAGGAAATCCTTTTTTTGGGGACATTTTAAAATTTTGTGTATTTAAAATGTATTTCAAATTTTTTTTAAAATAAAATTGATGTATTTAGTTTTTTTAGTATTTAAAAACATTCGAAAAATGTATTTATATTTGTATTAAATACATTCTCCCATTATTAGTATTTAGTATTTAAATACATTAAATATATTTGTGCCCAGATCTGGCTGCAAGCATCCGCTGTCAAAGCTAAAGTTAGCGTTCCCCCGGGACCGAAGCGCTAGATAGGGTCCGTTGTTATTTACCGGGCATAAACTCAACTGCTGGGTCTCGTGCTTCAGCGATGACTGGGGCCCGGACATCGTCTTCGTTAAATATATCTTCCACTATCTTAAAAATGCCCGTGCACTTAACTTGGGTTTGATTTTCATAGTACTGAATATTTTAATCCACCATCCGGCCTAGATATTTTTTACCCCTTTTGTGTCCAAATATTTAAAAGACTATGAGGTAACATAACTACTCTTGGCAATTGATGTAGACGTGGATCGCGAGCGGAGGCAATTGAAACCAAAATAATAATATAAGAATATATGTATTTATTATTAATAGCAATTCACAGAGTATAACGTTATTTTTTTCGCAAAAGTTGTAATCAGTCCTCTGGAAAATCAGGTCACTGTTAATCCTACACCCCCACACACTCAAGTCTTTTCACGCTGAATCTTGCTCTCTCTGACGTCGGGGTTTTGGCTGCCGGGGGGGCGGGGCTCCCGAACCGCTCGGCGTGGCCGACCGTGCCACTAGGGGAGCCCGCGCTGGGGTCAGGGTGTGGCCAGGGGCCATGGGGGCTGGTGAAGTGGGAAGTTTGTGTCACGTCATCTACATGGCATTCATCACTTTCAAATATATTTTCTTTAATGAATGTTAGTATAAAAAGGTACAAGCATGGATGGGCATATGGCCTATATGCCATCACGACATCAAAGAGGACTGAGCTAACCTTGATGCCCCCCATTCCCTTTTCAAAAACCCCCGATGTTCCTCCGGCTCTCTTACCCTTGATCTTGACCCTTCATACAGTGAATTCCCCTTTCAATCTCTCCCGGGACTTTTTTTTCTTCGTAAACTCATTTAATTGTTTTCTTGGAATCCTGTCAAATGCCCTTTTCAGATCTACAACCAAGATCACCTTTTTTCTCCTTATAATTCCTGTATATTCTTGTGATAAGATTGCATCGGGGATTGATTTTCCCCAGAAAAAATAATTTGGAGTCATCGATCTTAAAAGATTCTCACGCCCTTCACAACAAACCCCTCTCCCAAATTTTCATATCATTTCTAATACCTCTAAAAATCTGTACCCACCACATCAAAGCTCCCTTTTCCTTTTAACGTGGTAAGTTTTTTTTCTATTTTTTTTTTTTATTCTTCCATTTTCTGGACCCCATCTCCTCCCTCTAAACTTTTTCAAAATTCCATTTTTTTTTTTCTGATCCAATCCTTCCTGCTAGTTTTCAGCATATCACGCTTTAAAACCCGATGGAACTGGTGATTTTCCATCTTTCATCCCATTAAATGCTCTTGCTACCTCTACTTCTATTATATTGTCCAATGGACTTTCAACCATACCACCTCTTCCTGCTCATTGATATTTTCTACATTCAGCAGTCTTTAAAAATATTTTCTGCATCTTTCTCTCACCTCTTTCTCCACCACCTTGATTTCTCCCTTTTCGTTCTTTACATACTTTGTTCCTTGTATGTAACATCCTTCTTGTTTTTTCTCATCTGCTTAGCTACTCTGAAATTGTAAAGTTCAGACAAGTTTCTAACTGGCACGGTGAGAGATGGCTACGAGTTATGTGTTGGTCCCCATGGCTCTGGTACCAGAAACAATAGCAGTTCTCTGCTTCTGAATTTTGCGAGGTCCAGAAGGTTGAGAATTGCAGGTTCTTGGTATCAAGACCAGAGCTACACCGCTGGACATGGTATAGTAAAGCCGAAGGGGTAGTTGAGTAGATCGACCACATCCTCGTTAGTATTCGTTGGAGGATCCTCCAGAACTGCAGGGTTTACCGGAGTGCTGAGTTCTTTGCAATGATCACAGACTTGTTGTTGCTATACTTAAAGCTTCATGTCAGTCCAGAAGAATCTCAAGAGGTAACCATACTGTGTTTCATCTTGAGAAGCTGAAGGACTTGACATGTGCCCATGAGTATGCAATGGCAGTCTCAATCGGTTAGATGTGCTCGTGCCCTCGAGGACCCTGTATAACTGTGGGATACCTTCAAACGTGAAACTCTCCAGGCTGCCAAAGAGTGTAATGGGGAGCGCCCGAGGCGTGGTTTTGTCTCGACGGAGACGCTGGATAAATCGGGAGAGCCGCGCTGCCAGGCTTGCTGGGAACCGGGACCAGCACAGGGCTCCGTCACGCAGGACTAGAACCCTCTTGGGAGAGACAAAAGAGGTATGTCAGGATTCTCGCTGAGTATGTCGAGGGCCATTTGAACGCTAATGATCTCCGACCCGCCTACCGAGCCCTGAAGAGCTCCGTTCAATCACCATCTCGGCCCGAGTGCTATTCGGCACAGATGGCGCCTAGTGTCGGACAGGGAGGGGCAGATGGCTCGTTGGGCTGAGTACTTTGGGCAGTTGTTCAGGGTGGACCCCCCAAATTTGAGTATTCACACCACTGGATTACGGCAGTGGATGCCGATCCTCCTATTGACGAAACCGCAACCTCTCTTGACGAAGTCAGAGGGCTGTAGCAAAGTTAGGGGTGGAAGACAGCTGGTGTCTGTAATATCATAACGGAGCTCCTCAAAGCTGGGGGTGAGACCATGATTCGCGGGTTGCATGCTGTCCTGACTGCCGTGTGGCAATCGGGTACCTTTCCACCTGACTGAAAAATGGGGCTGGTCGTCCCTATCTGGAAAGGGAAAGGGGACCGTCAGGACTGAACAATTACCGCGGGCTTTAAACACTGCTCAGCGTGCCAGGCAAAGGGGCTTTTCCATCTATTGTTGAAACGGATCCGCATTCATCTGCTTGACGCATCAGAGACCTCAGCAGTCCCGGGGTCCCGCTGGTAAGTCAACAACGGACCGTATCCTAGCGCTTCGTGTCCTGGTAGAACGCCGACAGGGGATGCTTGCAGCCTATGTTGATCTCAAGAAGGCGTTTGACTCAGTGCATCGTGAAGTCATTCCCGGGACCTTCTGCGACTTTGCGGGACTCTTGCAAGGACTATTGATTTGATGACTGGTCTGTACTCTGGGACTGACAGTATGTTTAAGTGTGGGGGAGTGTATCCAGCTTATTTCCTGTGAATACAGGAGTGAGGCAAGGTTGCGTCTTTGCTCCATCACTTTTTCAACACTTGTATGGAATAGGTATTGGGCAAAGTTGTAGATCATAGTGATTGTGGAGCCATCCCCGGCAACACCAAGCTCACTGATCTTGTTTTTGACGATGTGTCAATAATCTTTGCTGAGTTTGCTGGAGGTCCTGGTTTTATGGCTCTTGAGGCACTGCACGAGGAGGCAAAGCCTTTGGGACTTGAGGTCTCCTGGCTTAAAACCAAGGTCCAGGTGTTTGGAGGCTTACTAAAAACATACAGTCTGTTCATTGCTTGTGGTAAGGGCATTGAGATCTTGGAAAGTGTTACATACCTTGGTAGCGCAGTCCATATGCGGCGGGTCACGTCAATAAATCTTACGGCAGATTGGCATAGCCCACGGTGTTATGGACTCACTCAGTAGGAGTTTTGGCCTTGTCGGTACCTGTGGGAGGAAGACAAAGATCCGGCTCTTCAATTTGCTTGTGATCCCTGTCTTACTCTATGGTTTTTGAGCATGGACACTAAAAAGCGACTTGAAGAGGCGAATCGATTTCCCTTTTGGGAATAAGTGTCTTCGAAAAAACATGGGTTTGCTGGGGTGTTTCGTGTTAAACCAGCGATTGCACCGTGAGACTGAATCGAGGCCTATTAAACCTGCATAGTCCGTCAGCACCAACTTCGCTATATAGGCATGTGGCACGCTACCCTGAAACCGATCCTTCCCACTGGTTGTATCTGTAAGAAAATCCGGGGTGATGGAGGCCAAAGGAACGACCACAAAGCTCGTGGCTGGGGAATTTTGATGCTTCTTGTCGAGAGTTTGTTTGGTGGGGAAAAGGGGAGCCTGAAATGGGACTCGCGCGAGGTGACCCCCGGGAGTGCGTCGTAGGGTGGGCGAGGCGACGCGCCCCCCGGCGTATGTCCCCAATGATTGATGATTGAAGTTCAGACTGCACTTCTCCGATGCTTGTTTCTTTGCTATTGCGAGTTGTTTCTTTGCATCGATATCAAACTATTAGTGATTCAGAGTAGTGGTTAGAAAAATTGTGTACATACAAAGCCTTCCTCTGCTGACAAGACTCAACTGCTGCATCAAAACAAGTGAGTGTTGATTTTTGGTTTTATTAATTGCATTTTTATTCAAGTTTATTTATTGTATTTTTTGTGCATTTATTGTACAGGGGGGATTTCCAATAAGACGTAATATTCGATAAGTCGGAAAGGGGTAGAGCTCATATTGTTACGACTTAAAGAGATTTTACTCTAAACCAGCCCCCAACCTCCCCGTTACCAGACACAAGACAAAATAAATATCATGAAATTGATATAATTCACATTTTCAAAGAGAAAAAAATCATGGTGAAAAATATGAAATATAACGCACTCGCGTCAGGGCAGCCTCGGGCGTCATCTATGATTGTACGGGGGGGGGGGGGGGTATTTTTTAGTACTAAAGATGATTGAATCGGAAAAAATACTCTACCATAGCTACCCCTAAGGTTACAGTTCTTTCTAGAATATATATTGAAAAACGAATTTGTTTCACCCTAGACTAGGAAATGTCCTCACCGCCTTCTCTTCTCTTCACGTGGCCAATCCACCTCAATCGCTTTACTCTTAGCACTATACTCAGCTCCTTTTTATCCATAAAATATATATATATTATATATATATATATATATATATATATATTATATATATATATATATAATTTTATTATATAAATATACACACATGTTTATGGATCAAAGAAACTGAGTACAGTGCTAAGAGTAAAGCGATTGAGGTGATTTGGGCTCGTAAAAAGGAGAGAAGGCGGTGAGGCATTAGGGATATAGTCTAGTAAAAATAGACCTTATAATGATTAAACCCGGAAAAAAATATTATGGTAATGAATTTGGTATCAAAAGAAGCGGCGCAATTTTATGTAGATTAACATATCCAAAATCCTCCCAAAATGCATTTGGGGAAATTGTTTTGCAGCTAGTTAAGTAACGGGGGGTATTTTGTCAAAATTGCCCTAACTTACACAAATTTCAGAATAAAACCAGGTTGAAAAATCATTTTAACTCCTGAATTCTTTAGCTTTTTAAGACGAAACTTTATATACATTAGATATAATTGATTTCAAATAAGGTTTGGAAAGTTTTAATACCTATTGATGACGTTATTGATGATGAAAGCGAAAGCTTCTGAATTCCAGACTGTTTTGAAATAAAGAAAATTCACAAAGTTTGTCTTTATATTCGAAAACTAAACACAAAATTGATAGAATAAGTATCATATCATGTTGATAAACCTAAACATCAACAAACAAATTGCGCTCTGACTCCAGAATTTCGAAAATGCTCAAATCTGCGGACATTTCATCGTCATCCATGTCGTCTTTTGCGTTGTTGCAATTTTTTCCGTAACACTGACCACGCGCTGAGATACATTGTAACCCTGTTCTCCTACATGTGCATGCGTTCGTCCCACAAACGTTTTTTCCCATCAACTTGCAGTTGCATCTCACAAATTTCAATATCTTCTCGGGAGCTGGGGCCAAATCGGTCATGACTGGCTCGTACATTCCATGCTGAAGCTTCCAACCCCAGTCTCCTGCCGGTAATGTGACGCTCATCAGTGATTTCCATTCAATGACTTGCAGATGAACACGAAGGGAATGAAAATAGGCTGCTCTTTCTGTTGGTGGTAGACTCTGTGGTTTTATGGTAGTAGTTGCTGTTGCTGCAAAGCGCATGAATGCGTTGTAATGATGTTTCGAAATATCATTTCCATCATTCCCCTTGTACCTAGGAAGAAAAAAAAAGTCTCTCAGGAAAAGCTTTCCCATAAACAATGCTATTTTCCATGAGTTCAAATTACTATTAAAACACTGATAATGCTACTGAGAAAAATTCGTGCTTTTACTTCCCATTCCAGAAAGCCCCTAAACCCAGCATTTTAGTAGGTCACTTGGCGATTCGTTTCACATGGTAAAGGAAAAGTATTTTGGGGGTCTTATCCTAAGCTTTTGTGCCCTGATCCGAAAATCGTAGTTGGGTCACTCGTTAGGGGAAGTTTTCGCGAAATTTGAATTTGGGAAATTTGGCAATAAAATTGGCAATTAAAATTGCAATGGAAACCAGACGTCGTAGGACCTTGTTTTTGGACTCAAATTAAGTTTATTAAGGGTAAACGTTTTTATCTCCGTGGTTGTATCGTTTCGTATTCTAAACTAAAAGGGAAAAAGATAAGGGGAAAAAAGGGAAAAAAATATAAAGGAAAAATTTTTTGGCCTTATTTCACTAAAAAGTCATGAATTTTCTGGCTGTATTTTTTCTCATAAAGGCCTACCGTCTGATTAATAAAAAATGGAAATTTTTTCTCTGACTGCCCCTCATGTCGTTTTTTAAATGACATACGAAATAAAAATTTCGAAAATAAATGTAAAATTCCTCCGGAAAATGGAAGCCCGAAATTCGCCGCCAGATTTGGCAGAGATGGAGACTGGATTCCTTCAGAAAGCCCCGAGATCCTTCCCCCCCAAAGCGCGATCCTGAGGTCAGCGGGGTAACACAGCCCCCCTTGAGCAGTTCTCCATGACGTCTCAAGATGGTCCTCCTCTTTTAAACTACACCAGGGCTGTGCGGACAGGAGACGGGCGCTGCCCTAAAACTTTTTGGGGGATTCGGCCCGTTCTTCTTCGCCATAATCAAAAGCTCCCCCCCGGGGTTCGTCCCGGTTTCCGGGGCCATGATGCGGCCCCCTCCCCCTCAAAACCCAAAGACGTGGAACGATTTGGGGAGAAACACTGGGTCGCCCGAAAGTCTTTGGGACCTTTCACGTCCCTTGGCTGCGCCCATGCTTAAACGGGTTAACCGGACTCTGAAGGTGACGGTGGGTTTGTGGGGATCCGAAAAATCCTCGACGGGCCCAATTCTTCTTGATCCAAGACGAACTCTTGGAAAATAAAGGCCAATCATTCGGAAGTTCTGCTACGCATAAAAGCCCAAAAGGCCCGCCCAGGGGTCAAAAAGAAGACACACAATACCAAAGGGTTGCTGGTCTTCTTCGCCAGCATAACCCCTTCACTCGCGAAAAGCCCAAACTCCCCCCGTCCTTCCCGCAAGGTTGTTCCAGAAAAAGATGGTGCGCCTGCAAAATCGGGGAGACTGGGGGAAAGCCCTTAAGTACAAAAGAGGGAAAGGATCGGGACTGCGCACAAAGTCCGGGAGGTCCTCTCGTCAGCCTACCAATACTTCAAACGCGGGGCAAAAAAGCCAAATTTTAAGGGAGGGAAGCGGGTTTTGTCACGGGATCCCAACTTCCTGGGCCCTGCTGCTTGCCCTCCAACTCGACAGCAGTCTGGACCTTCGCACCATCACCCCAAACTATGAGCCTCCCTTTTCCCCTCTTTCCCCTCTTTGACGCCAAAGGCCCACCCCGGGGGTCACGACAAAAAGTCCCTTTCCAGGTTCTGGAAATAAACGGGCGGTCTCCACCCCCTCGCAAACCCCTTCTCCTCTCGCGTGCGGGTCCTCGAGGGGATGGCTACCCTTTCACACACCGGTTTCCGGCTCAGCAAATTTTAAGGCCCGGTTGGATCCCTCCTGCGAGAGTTGCCCACGGGGTGTTGGCTAGGGGGAGTTGCCCTTGTATTTTGACGGGTAGACATCGGGGCGTCCCTCAAAGACGACAGGGAACGCGAGCCCGAGGTGGGGATACAAATATCACATCCGCACGACAGGATCAAGCTGGAATGACCAGGGCCCAAAAAACCCTTGGTCCCCCAAAAAAGCAACAAACTGCTAGACCTCTCTCTTGCCCCCAAAATCCGCACCATTCATGGGGATTACGCGTCGTCCTGCGCGTGCGCGACAAGCCGGGGCAACTTCTGGACCGAGGGACCCAAAGTTCGTTAAAACAAGGGGAAAAGCGGACACAAGATTCTATCATCTCTCCATGCTCGAAAAAGTGTGGGGGCACGTAGTTTCTCCGCCTGACGCCCTCTCCTCCTCCTCCGCACTTCCCCAAATACCTCCCAACCGTGCTCCAGTTTTTTTGGGCAAACAACTTTCAACGTTCACTCATCCACGATAACTGGCTCTCACGCGGATGTGATCCGTCCTTCCTGCCTACTGGTTGAGACACCCCTTGCGCCCCTTAGGAAAGGCAAGTTGCAAGCTTGGCCTGTGTTCCGGGGGCCGACCAGGGCCCCCCCTCGACGCTTGGGGACACTCCGAAGCCCTGGTCCCCTACCAAGGGCCTGGCTGCTGTGCCCATTCTGAGCAAATTTCGGGTTACCTTTCCCTCTCCCCCCAGGCGAGGTGACGGCACTTTAAAAAAAGGTTGGAGCACATGGGGCCCCCCGACATCCGCCCCACCCAGCCATTATGCGAGCCCACTCGGCCTCGTCCCCGGGGGGGGCTGTGAGAAGGAGTTGGTGACCCCGACCCACCAAGTACGGCTACGGACCAAACCTGGGCTATCCCTTCCACCCTGCCTCCCGCCCCGCAAGTATCATGGATGGGGTCCGTGCGGTGCAAGACAACTGCTCGCCAATCGCGCCGCTGTCAACGCCTGACTTTCCCCTTTTTCGGAGCTTTGCGATTTCTCCCCCGAGATGTGCTCACACGAGGAAATGGGCATAGGACGTCGATGGCGTAGACACTAATTTCTTTTTTTTTAAATTGTGAACCTCGCTATCGAAGAAAGGTTTTTTTTGTTTTTTTAAATTTTTTTTATTTTCCAAAATCGGGAGGGATCGTTTCTTGTTTAAATTTTGTGTTCTGGTTATACTCGGTCACTTCGGGGGGAAAAAGGGTTTTTTCACCTTAGGTGAAGGAATATTTTGAGGGGCTTTCCTAATTTTCAGTGAAATACCCCGTTCTCCAATAATTGTACCCACCCTTGCACAAATTCGTTAATTAAAAGTGCCCCAAGAAATTGTTTGTTATTTTCTTTTTTTACTAATTAAAAATTTTGTTTTTAATTTAAAACTCAGGGTTTAAAGGGCCAAAAATTTTTCCTTTTTTTTTTCCCAAATTTTTTTTCCCCTTATCTCTAATTTCCTTATGATCATAATCCAACAGTACACCACGGGGTACTCAAAACTTTAGCCTCTTAAAAACTTCAATTTTAGTCCAAAAAGAGTCCTAGACGCGGTTCTCTTCTGCAAATTTTTATTGCCAATTTTATTGCCAATTTCCAAAATTTCAAAAGCGCGGAAATTACCGCTAACGGTGACCCAAATACATTTTCGATTCAGCGGCACAAATCTTAGGATAAAACCCTCAAATACTTTCCTTCACCTAATGAAAGGGGAAAGCCTTTTTTTTCCCCCCTAATTTACCCCCTAATTTCCATTTCGTCTGCTAAAGCCGTATCTCTTCGAAAATTTTTACAAACTTTTGATAAACTTTAATACTTTCTTGTTTTTTTTTTTTTTTTTTTTTTAAAAATTTTTTTTTTTTTTTGGGAAACTTCCAGTGGGGTCTCCCGAAAGTTTTAAAAACAATTAAAAAACACCACCTGCCAAAATTATTCGTATACAACCCCAGGGTGGTAAAAGGTTTTGGGAAACCTCCTGGAGCCCAACTTTTAAAAGTAATTCGATTCTTTCCCGCTCTGACCATAAATTTCTTGAGCTTCCCAGGGCATCAAAGTAAAAGAGTTCTTTCCAACCCCGCCTTTGCCCAGCTTTCAATGTCCCCAAACAACGATTGGCTCTGCCAAGCGTCTACCATGACCTTTCTTTTGGGCTTTTTCCCCTGGGAAATAACGGCATTTTTAAATTTTTTTGAAAACTTCCGTTTGCTTTGTTTTTTTTAAGCAACTCTTGCAGCCCCACCTTCCCGGGGTTTCATGTCTTTGTGCAAGGGCCTTTTAGCCCTTTCCCCCAAAGATTAAAATACTTTTTTGAAAACTAAAAAGCTTTGGTTTGCATGTGTTTTTTTTTGCATTGCACCTTTTAACTTTTTGATATTTTCAAAAACCCCTTTGGGTTTTGACGTTACAAATAAATTTATAAATTAAATTTAAATTTTTTCAATTTTTTTTATTTGAAATTAATAATCCAAAAAAATATTTCGATTTTTTTAGTATACTTAAAATTGAAAAAAGTTGATAATTTTGCAAAATACCCCCCGTTACTTCTAGCTGTAACAATTTCCCCCAAAGCCTTTGGAGGATTTTGGATTGTTTTCTACTAAAATTGCGCTTCTTTTGATACAATTCATTAGTATGTTAGCATAGCTATGCGATGCGTGGGGGAGGGGCATTGTGGTGGGGTTTGGGGGTGTGTGTGTGTGACAGGGAGAATAGGGAGGGGTGGGCGCGAGGTGTATTGTCTGTGTTTATGTCTGGTGCGGGGATGGGAGCGCGGGGGGGGGCCTCCCTTTCCTGCTGGGCAAAAACCTTGAAGGGGAATCGAGCGCGCAGGTGGGGGGCTGCCCGGTTTTGGGGGGGGGGGGGGGGGGGGGATGGTGCAGGGGCGTGCTGGCGACACACAAGGGCAGGCGTGGCTCCAGCCAACAGAGTTTGGACGTTTTTGCGTGTCGGGGGGGGGAGGGGATGGAGGGTGGCGAGGTGGATATTGTGGGGTGGTGGAAAGGGGGGCTGTGTTGGTCGTAGGAAGGAACTGTGTATCTTAGGGAAGGGGAAGGCTCTTCGGCGTTTTTCAAAAAGACGCGGAGTTAAAATGGTAAATGATGGAATTGTTTGTGTACCATGGGGTTGATTCATTTAAACCCGAACTGTCGCTTGTGTCTCCATCGCCTGTTGTGTTGATCTCGTGTAACACTTTAACTCGCCTCATCTTGACATACCGGGTCCTGAAGGAGGCTGGCGCAGTACGTGAGTGGCTTGCAGCGGGTATTGTTACCTAACACAGCCCCTACCTGTACAGCCTTAGCATGTAACACCTGGTTGTGGTGTGGTAAGGTCCAGGAGGGGAGTGGAGAGCGTAACAGTTTTAATATTTTTTCCGTGTGCAACCGGAAGTTATTAATACTAGACTAATAACTGTTTGAGTGGAAGTGCCAGGTTGTCATCCCCAGTCAGGCTAAGGAAAACATTTACCGGTAAAGGCACTGGTAACGTTTTCCAGTCTAGGTGAAACAAATTAGTTTTTTTAATAAATATTTTTAGAAAGAACTGTAACCTTAGGGGTTTCCTAGGGTAAAGCTTTTTTCAGATGCAATCATCTTTAGTACGAAAACAAACCTTCTCCCCCCCCCCTTCCCCCTACGATGACCCCGAGCCCTGCCTGACCCCGAGTGCGGGTTTTTTCGTACCTTTAAAAAAAACACCAACTTATCTGATATGTGAATTATATCAAATTTCATGATATTCTTTTCTCTTGTGTCTGGTAAGGGGAGATTGGGGGCTGGTTGCCTAATCACAGAGTCGGCGTCAGCGCGAGACTTTACGTACTTTAGAGAAAACCGTGTTTTAGAGAGAAAAGACCTTACGTCGTACATATGTCAACACTACCACATTTTTTATTTCCTTTAATGAAACCCAAGATGAGTAAAAGAAGGTAGTAGCAATAGAGAAGACGAAAAAGCTTCTCTGGTGGAATCAAAGAGCTTCAGAGTAGAGGATAGGAGAGCAGAGGGGCTCCATATCCACACCCTTTGAGTGTATAATATCCTTTCATAAGAAGCGGACAAGGTGTCAAATTGTTTGAAATAGGAGTAGACAGCATATAATTAACATATAACAAATTTGGTTGTACAAATATACACCTAAAAATTTTTTTGTGAAAAAAAAGTTCAAATTGTTTTTTTTCTGGGAACGTAACTTTTTTGCCCCCAAAATTAACAAACTTAAAAACCGCTTAATAATTTTTCCCAAAAGAAAATTACCTTTTAAAAACAAGTCAAGAGAAAAAACTGCAATTGTTTTTTTTCTATGTGGCATAATTTTTTTTAATTGAAAACAATTGAAAAAAACCGCTTACTCACTCACATAAAAAAAAATTTATCGTATATTTTGAAAAATCGAAAAAAAGCCCAATCACTTATGCGAGGGGTTTCTTTACTATACCAATAGAAAAATAAAAATGTACGACCATATATAAATGAGAAGTTTACAAAATAATTTAAATCGCGTAAAAAAGGGGGAAAAAAAAGAAAAAAAAATCTGCTCTATCTCCTGCAAGCATGGTCAAAAAATTAATTCATATGACCTACTTTTTTTTGTGAAACTGATCCATAGCTTAATTTGAAGAAAAAAATCATGGAAAAGGCCCCCCCCAAAATTTCAAAATAATTAACAGGGGATAATTAAAAATCAAGACAACAAGATTTGATCCCCTATATTTTCACAAAAAAATGCAATCGTCATGGCTGCAGTCATATACCATAACAAAAACTACTGCTCGGAACTAAACAAAAGTGAAACAAGCGGGGGTTGTATCCCAAAACCCTTACTGCATCAGGGAGGAGAAGTGCGGCCAATCCTCAGCAACGTGTTAAAATCTAGGCAAGCTGGATTCTTTCAATTTTTCTTATTATTTCGTTTTATTCCATGACGAACAACTGCTGCATATTACAACCTTGGTCGAGTTATTGATACAATCATATTTTTTCATTATCTCTTCGTCCAAATCAGCGAACGCCAGTCTTATGTTCCTTAAAAGGTTATGTATGCTGTGATCTTATTTATATACCTCTATAGTGTTAGGTTGCTAGTGACCGTTACCCCCCCATGTTCCTTTTTCTTCTCTTATTTTTCTAATGTAGCCTACTGATTTCCCATTCGGTAATTCCCCATTTGTCTCATTGTACTCTTACAGATTCTATAACTTTACATTTCTCTGCATCAAACTCCAATTTATCACGTCTAACTCCAGTTTGATATCTTAGGGCTTAGCTGATTAAAATCTTCCTCCTTTTTCAGTTTTCTCTGCTACTTGGCATCATCCATGAATAAACTTACATATCTATCTATTCCTTCAACCATATAATTTATATAGACCTGAACATCACTGGTGTCAGCACAGACCCTTGAGGAGCTCCACTTATTACTCTGCGCCACTCAGATTTTTAATTATTGATCCTTTTATTACTGTTTTCGTCTCCCTATCCTTCAAATTTCTTTTTTTTCCATTTCAGCAAAGCACCTTTCACTCTACTTATGTGTTCAATTTTCCAGAACACTTTCTTGTTTGGTACCTTGGCAAGATCTTTTTTGCAAGTCAAGGAAGACACGATCATCCTATTCGTCTCTCTCTCTCTTGTGTTTCATAATCCACTCTTGAGTAGAAACTATGTTTTTTGTGCAAGACCTGGACTTCCCCAAATTGTCGATCTGTAATAGTAAATTGTATTTTCTAGGTATTTCATCCATCTGGTTTTCAATACAATACTCAATTTTTTTTAGCAACAACACAGGTTAATGATACAGGCCTATAATTCAATGGATCTTCATTATACTCTTCCTTATGCATTAAGACTATATATTCTTTCTTCCAATATCGGGTACTTGACCTTAAGCTAGCGAGTTGACAATAATAGCAAGTTTTTTAGCCGCCAATTCCCTACTACGTCCTTAATTATCCAACAAGACCTACATCTGGTACTTTCTTGATACTTATCTTGATTTTACAACAATTTCCTTATTTCTTGCATGTCCACTTGTATTTCATCCAACCACAGTGTATCTAGGTCTTTATTCCTCCTCTTTCCATCAAAATCACTGTCTTGTAAAAACAGTCTGAAACTTAATTTAATATTTTCAGCTTGGGAACCTGTATCATGGTATATAACTCTATCTAGGGCAATTTTCAATCTACATATATCCTAAATTTTTTACTTTCCATTCACATATCTGTAGAAGAGCTAGGTTCATCTGTTCATCTTTACATTTGTCTATTATATTTTTTCTCGTATTTTATCATCTTTTCTCTTAAATTCTTTCATATTCATTCCTTTATAGTTTATATTTCTCCCATAAGTTCTTCTCTCCCCTTCTCCATCTCCTCCAGGCATTTCCTGTTGTGCACTCTTGCTTCTTCGCATCTTCTGTTAAAACCATTCCTTGTTACTCACTTTCCTCACAACCTTGGGCACATATCTCCCAACACCTTCCTTATATATTCTTAGAAACTCTTCCTACTTTTCATGTGTACCTATAGCCTTTTCAAAGGCACTTCTGTCTTTTTTCATTAAGACATTTATCAACTTGTCAAGTCAGCTTTCCATAAGTTGTATCTTCCAATTCAAAGAGATCTGATCTCTTTTCTTAATTTTTTTTAAAAACTCAATGAAATGTGGTCACTCCTTCGTAATGGATAGTAATACATTATTTTTTTACCTGCCAACTATATCGTTTTCCTTGTCGATTATATCCGGTTCTTTGCTCTATAGCAAATCCCGTCTTGAAGGTTCTCATTTCCTCTAAATTTTGTATTTAACTTAATCCATTTTATCATAGCATTTCCCATAACTATGTTCAACATATAATTTCCCCATGACTCCTCCCAACCTTTTGTATGCCAATCCTCCTAACATACTTCCATGCAGTTGAAGTCACCCATCACCATTATGTCGCTACTTTTGTTAATGTTCTTTCTAGGCACTCCCTGGTGTGATTTAGCATTCCTTCATATTCTACTTTAAAACTGCATTTGTCTTATGTGGAACATATGCGACTGCAATGTCTCTCTTCCCCACCACCACTTTTCCTAATTGTAATTTTCATGCCTTCACCCATTTCCACACTATCCCAGCCACACCCTTCTTTACAAGCAGCATCACACCTCCTCCTTTCTTTACTCTTCTGCTTCTTTTCCATTCATTATAATGGCTTTTCACCCAATGCTATAATTTTTTCTGAGTCTCATTGTTTAATCTCACCCAAACCCATAATGTCCAGATTCTAAACACTTGGGTGGTCATTTATCTCTCACAATGTTGATGTTAACCCATTTACATTATTATATGACACCTATATTTTTCTTACTTCCTTTAAACTGATGCGATCTTCTTGGCGACATGTCTGTACCAATTCTTACACCTTGATCTATGACTCTCTGATAGAGTTTCTGCTTCTCCTCTACCGTTGTTACTGCGTTTTTTCCCCATTGCTTCCCTACTCAACTCACTCATTTTGTTCTTTCCTCTTCATTTAAATCTTTCCTTAATCCATATTATCTTGAAATATTTTTCCTTCGTAATTTCCAAACCTTGGTAAGATATTTTCAGCAGCTGATTGTGACTGGAATTTAACTTTCATTGGTCTCACTTCTCCTTCTCTAATTTATCCAATCTATACACACTTCTTCGACTTCTTGCTCCAATCCTGCTTAGCCTCTTAGAGAGAGAGAGTGTGTGTGTGTGTGTGTGTGTGTGTGTGTGTGTGTGTGTGTGTGTGTGTGTGTGTGTGTGTGTGTGTGTGTGTGTGTGTGTGTGTGTGTGTGTGTGTGTGTGTGTGTGGTGTGTGTGTGTGTGTGTGTGTGTGTGCGCGCGCGCGCGCGCGTGTTGTGTGTGTGTGTGTGTGTATTCAAACATGTCTTGTCCACTGCGAGCTGGCTCGCGATCGCCAGTTTTCACCCTCTCAGTGCGAGCTTGAGCTCATTATTACCGATCTTTGGGCAATGCTGGGACCTCACACACCACACATCCCCATCCCATCAGCTCAAGGGGGACAATAACCGCCCGATTTGTCAGTGAAAAACCCCCGGGAGCAGCGAGTATTCGAACCGCCTACCCACAGAATGGGAAGCCACACGCTATCAACCTGACCATCGCATGGTGTGTGTGTGTGTGTGTGTTGGGGTGTGTGTGGGGTGTGTGTGTGCGGCGTGTGCTGTGTGTGCGTGCGTGCGTGGGGTATGTGTATGTATTCATCTGATTTTGTTTTACGCGAAAAAAACTAAGGTCGTAATTCCGTATCCAAAACTACTATTATCCAGCTTGGCTTTGAATCGTGAATATTCTTGTATCTACTACTTCCTTATCCAGGATATTCCACAGTTCAAGGGATCTGGTATTATGTAAGCTATATTTCTTTACTACCCCCAAAGCCGCCCTCCGGCGGATTTTTGGCTAGCTCCTGCGGAGGGCTATTGGTGGGCCGAAGGCCCACCAAACACAGACTCTCCAGATAGCCCTTCTAACTTTCCTGAAATCATGGATGTAAAATGTATGTATTAACGCCAACTCATTCACATCACCCCAACCCATTCACTCACCCATTACCCATCACCCCCCACCCTTCACTCACCCATTACCCATCACCACACACCCATTCACTCACCCATTACCCATCACCCCCCATTTATTCCCTCACTCATCACCCATCACCCCCCACCCATTCACTCACCCATCACCCCACACCCATTACCCATCACCCCCCCATTCACCCCACCCATTACCCATCACCCTACATCAAAGGGTTTCCTAAATTCTCGCAACCCACTTTTTTTTCACAATTATCGCTAATAGGCTGCTAAAAAAAAAAAAAAAAAATATCGGATCATCTCATAGTGGGCTTAAAACCTTCCCTGGTCAACCTAGTTCCAAAAATGTGGTATATGATGGATTCCGCCACGGGGGCGAACCTATACCCCCACACACAACACACACACACACACACACACACACACACACAACACACCACACACACACACACACACACACAGACACACATACACACACACACACACTTTCGCTATATTATTATCGATATCTCTCTTGGCATGGGGTTCTCTTCAACTTTTTCCTATGAACTCTCGTATTTCTTTCGTCCCACAAAAAAAATGCCCCTCCTTATAAAAATTTTCCAATCCCTTATATACTCTGAACACTTAAATCAGATACCTCTTTTCCTTCTTTTCTAAAGGGTTGGAAGATTTAATCTTGACAGTCTTTCCTCGTACGATAAATATGGTAAGCTTGGACCATCTTCGTTGCCGCCCTCTATATTCTTTCAATCTTTCCTTATATTTTTCTTCTTATGCGGTGACCAAACCAATGCTGCATATTCAACCTTGATCGATTATTGATAGGAATAGTTTTTTTATCACTCATTCTTGTAGCCTCCGTGGCGTATGGCTAGCGCGCTTAGCTAGGAATCCGGGCTCTGGTTCGAATCCGGGCCGGGGCATGTTGGCGGCCACCCATCTAGCTGTTCGTCCTTCTTTTGGGGAGGGTCGATAAATGGGATACCTGTGGTAACCGGGGAAAAGGGTAACTGTGGTAACCCGGATGTCACACTAATCGTGTGTCCGGGGGTAACGGGTTCTCGCTCACCACAGCAGGCTAAAGGCGAATGCGACGGAGATGAGTACCGAAACCACGCGCAGCATAGCGTATGCCCCTATCTTTAAATACTTTTTGTCTTCACAACCTTGGAACATACCTCTGTACACGTTTCTTATAATGTTTCTAGTAATTGCTCCAATTTCTCCTGTGCATCTGTAGCCTTTTCAAAGATACTCCGTCTGTTTCCATAAAGTAATGTATTAACTTGTTGAAATCAGCTTTTTTAATATATGTATCTTCAAATTCTATGGCATTCTTTTATGTTTGGATATATTTCTTCTCACTCCTTCCTTATGGACACTGATACTTTAACTTGTCGAAACATCCGGTTTTGGGGTTAATAAAAAGTCCAGTCTTGATGGATTTCACTTCCTTTAAATTTTGTATTTCCTTTAATTCATTTTGTCAGACGTTTCTCATAACCAGGGTTCAATATTTGTTTCCCCATGACTCCCCCCCACCTTCTGTAACCCAAATTATCCCAGCATACTTCCTTGCAGTTGAGGTCACCCATAAAAATTATGTCGCTACTTTGTTAATGATTCTGTCTAGGTACTTTCTGGGGGTTCAATTAGCATTATCTCATATTTTGCTTTAGGCCATGCATTTGTCTTAGGAACATAATGCGACTGCAATGTCTCTATTACCACCACCATTTTTTTTTTATTGTAATTTTCACACTTAAACCATGCCTTCACCTATTTGCACAGTATCCAAAACCATATCTTTCTCTACAAGCAGCATCACACCACCTCCTTTCTGTCCCCTTCTGTTTCTTTCCATGCATTAAAATGGTTTTTCACCCAGTGCTATTATTTCTTCTGAGTCTCATGTTTTAGTCTCAACCAAACCCATAATTTCAGTTCCTTTAAACTTAGTGGTCGTTTACTTCTAACAATGTTGATATTTACCATTTATATGGCTATGGTATTTTGACATGGCTATGTATATGACAACTTCCATATTTTTTTTACTTCTTTTAAACTTATGCTATTATGCAAAACTGAGTAATGCTTGCGACATATCTGTACTATTTCCTCACTCTTTGATCTATATGACTCCCCTGTATATTTCTTCTTCTATTCCGTTCTTACCGCGTTATTTTCCTTTGCTTCCCTGCTCAACTTACAATTTTTGCACTTGCTTCTTTATTCAAATCTTTCCTAATCCATATCTCCTGAAACTTTCTTCCTTCGTACTTCTAAGACCCTGATAAGATATTTTTTGCAGCAAATTGTGACTGATATTTAACTTTCATTGGTATACTTCCCCTCTTTTAAAAATTTACTTAATCTATACACTTTTTCCATTTTTTGCTTTAGTTCTGCAATATTTTATTGGACTAGCTTAATAATTTTTGTGCCACCTTTTCTCTTCTTTTACTCTAATGTGACATATGGCATCACTTTTTTTTTACCCCCATAAAGCGCAATATTTTTTTTTGTCCAGTTTGTATCCCTTACCAAATTTTCCTTTTTTTTTTATAACCTTCACCAGTTTCTCCTTTACCTGTTTTTCCCCAAAATGACCCTAAAATGTACCTTATTCTCTTTCCTTCTTCCACTCTCGGTGCAGATCTTTCATCCTTTTTAAATCTTTCCATGCTTTCCCTTCACTATGTCTTTATTCTTCTGCATTTTCTTTGTTAAGGTTTTCCCAGCTTTCCTTCAAACTCCATATTTTCAAACCTCAACTCGTTCACAACCTCATTATTTCCTTTCACTTTATTCTTGCTGCCCTCTTCAGTTCGTGAATTTCTACTCTTAGCTCGCGGGCCCTTCCTCCCTCTTATTCATTTGTCTAGTTGTCGGAAATTAAAAATTTCTCCAGAGATAATTAAGAATATTACTAAAATTAATAGTAGTAAACATGGGAGTAATAAAAATGTATTGGTAAATTAATTTGGGATCGTATATCTTTGGAGCAAAGCGACGTCAGAGGAAATCCAGCTGACTCACCCATTTCAGTCGACACCGCCAAGAGGGGGCATTCATCGCTACTTTGCTCTTTATACACATTTAGAGACACCATGAGTTTTTCTCGTGTAAATATTGAAAATAATATTCATGGAGAGTATGGTTACTAAAAACCCAATACCCGGTCCATGATTCGGCTTGATACATCGAGAAGGTTACCACGGCGCCCGCCATATTGTCTAACAAAACACCATGTTCTTCAAACATCTAAGACGTCACCACTAAGTTAACAACTTTGCAGGAGCCTGGCAGTTAATCCATTACATTTGCTCCTAGCTTATTGAGATCTCAAAAATAAGGTTTTAGCTGGGTGACATTTTTTTGGACAGCCCCAACTACCACCAGGTAATGTTTTTAGGGGTAGTTAGTTAATTTCAGTTGTCCCTAATTTAATTCTCTTTTTCAGTTGTGAGTTTAATTCAAGCACCAGTTTTTTTTAATTTTATTTTAGGAGTGTAACCATTCAAGTCATCCTATAAATTTGAATTCCCACAACTGAAAAATTTGGTCCTTGGGAACTGGATAGAAACCCTTGAATAACATCATGGCGGCGGCGGCTATTTTATCCCACCTATCACGTAGCTTATTTTTGGCCATTCCTTTGTCACTTGTGATTCACTCCGGCCAAGAAGCGAGCCTTTTCCCAAAGGAGTGCACATGACATATTGGGAAAGGGGAGGTGAAAGGGCCGATAATTTTTTTGAATATTCAGAATTCAAACAAGCCCTTACCCCCTACTTTACGATCTGGCTATCCTCCTGATAGGAGGTAACGACATCAAGGTGGACACTAGTGTGGATGGTTTATTTGAGGATATGATGGCCATCCATGGGGCTTTTTCAGGAAAGGGAACCCACTTGTGTCTTATGCACAATAAAACCCCAAGAATTACCCCCAAACCATCCTAAATCTGTCGAGGCCGAGCGCTACAAAAGATCTCAAGGCCATAAATAAAATTGCAGCGTGAGCTAAAAAGGCCACATCATTTTGTTGGGCGGGAAAAAACCTCCCCCATGGGTCTGCGGATCATGGACGGGATACTTCCAACCCTTTGAAGGCAGACAACATATTTGGAACAAAGTGTCCAAAGCCATAAAGGGATCATCATAGCATTTGGAAACAAACCCAGCAGCCATTGCAAGAATTTCAGTTTTAAACTCTGGGTACTACAAATTGTTAGTTTAGTCATATTTTGTATTTTTTTGGCTTAAATTTAAATTCATAACTAACAAGTTACTCATAATTCAACTTCCAAAATTTAAATATTTAGCAAATTTGTATTCCTAAATTTAAAATTTTGTCTGTCTCCATATTTTTTCATTAGATTGGTGGCATTATGGCCACAAATAATAATTTTAGCAGGCCATAAAGGGACTGCACTAAGTTACTGCGTCAAAATTTATGTAGCTCTGGAGGAACATGTGGAATTTCACCAACTTAAAGTGTGGCAAGCACGTTTGAGAAAAGATAAGCATCATATCAAATCTATAAAGATACTCTAGTAATGAGGCGGAAGGGGGATAAAGTGGAAGCATTAATCTGTGATCAGGCTGATTTTAAGATCACTTACAAAATACCATCTATAAGATCGATGAGTGATAGAAGAAAATAAGCCTAAGAACATGAGCCTTAAGAATCAATTACCCATTATTCGCTGCCTGATTTTGTAGGTGATATAGCGGGGTGGGATCCTTTTGGGGCCAGTTTTGAAAGTATATCCATGTTAGTTCAGAAACTGACTGCAGTGATAAATTGAATTACTTAAAAGGTCAGATAGAGGGTGATGCTGGCAGCTCATTTCAGGGTTTCCATCAGAAAAACGCTAGCTATCAGTGTGTGGTAGATTTACTGAAGAAAAAACCCACGAGAACAGAGATAAAAAGTTGAGAGACCTTGCAAGAAAATTGATTAATATCAAAGTACCTTCTCATAATTTTCAATCTCTTGTCTGATTTAGAGCAAGTTAGAGAGTAGCTTTAAGAGAGCAGAAATGCAGGTTTTAATTTAGAAGAATCTAGCTGGTTGCTGTTCACTTTTCTTAGTAGATAAAATTGGGCCCAACCTAACTGTTGATCAAGTACAATTAAAGTAAAAAGGATTATCCTTCTGTAGAAAACATTAGAACTAGTCTCTTAACATTATAAATAATTTACAATCCAAGGATTACAAGAAGGATAAAAGGGAAGAGAGAAAAAGGATGAAAGACCCTCCTTGCCCTCTAAATATGAGGCCTAAATTTTGTCAATCCAAAAAGGGCCGGACCTGTAGAGATCCAGGGGAAGTTCCCCACCACAAATCAATCCTAACTCACAATTCCCCGCCAGAGTTCCACACCAACCAATTTTCCGAACTCACAATTTAATGTATTCTGTGTGAGGGCTCCACAAAGCCACTAATTGCAAAAATTATGAGCGCCGTGGTAACCGCTAAAACGTATTAGAGAGTTTAGGAAGATGTGAAAAATGTACTTGCCATCATAAGACAGAGGACTGTAGATTTAAATTACGCAGATGTCCTTCATGCTATGATGGATTCCATCATTCTTTGTTATGTTGACCGCGGGCCAACCAAACTGGGGAGAGTGGCACAGTATGTGTGTGCGTGAGAACCTTTCGGGTGCTCATGACAATTCAACAGCTCTACCCATAGGCTCAATACCCCCTAATTAGGGGTAAATTTTTCAAGGCTGCAAAAACTCTGTCGATCAAGGATCACAGAGAACTTTTATCAGTAAAAATTTGTCTGATAGTTTAAAATTTTAAAAACTTGTGGCCAGGTGGACTTGAATTTTCAGGATTTATAGAGAAATAGAAACTAAGACTTATGATTTTAGTGAATTTTACAGTCAGGTCTGGTTCTAGATATTAAGATTGAATGCTATAATTCTGGAAAGTTTACCTTTAAAAAAATTAGGAGAATGGAATTGGAAAAATTCATAAAGTACATGATGGACCAATAAATTAGGCTCCTAGATCCAAAATTAAAGGATACAGTAGATTCCATTAATCTATTAAAAGGAGCAGACCAGTACAGTAAAATAATAACTGGTCTAATTCAAGAACATGGCCGCTTTTTTGAAAACAAAATCGGACTGATACCCTTTGGAAAAATTCCTTCTAGATTCATGGAAAGATCAGATAATCTAGAGTAGTCATGGTTTCAAATGTCTGGCCAAAGGTCATGCCCTAAATTAATTATTAGCGAAAAATGCTACACTTTTAAGTTAGGTTCCAACCTGCTTAGCCAAATTTTAGAAGATGCCCAGTGGGAAGAAGAACTAGAAGTTAAGGGGTGGGGAGTGGAAATTCATACCCCCCAGAGCCCCTTGGTTCGGGTTTTTATGAGATGATGATAGGGACGGTCAAAAAGCTGTCTAAGGAAAGTTTTGTTTTTAGAAAGCCATAAACTTGGATGACCTCCACACAATTTAGTGGAGATTGAATGTAGAGTTAATAATAGGCCCCCTCATATTCACCAATAAATTTTGGTGAACCAAAGCCTGACGCCTTCACATCTATTGCATGGTATTAGACTAAATTAAATTGCCAGCAGTATCAATTTCAGAGTTTGATCTAGACCCATCATATCTAGATGCAGACAAAAAAGAATTTTAATATAACAATTATCAAAAATATTAATAAATGACATGACCTATGGAAAAAAAATATTTAACCTCTCTGTTAGATAGACGCATCCATATATCTAACAATCACTGGGAAAAAGCAAAATGTAAAGGAGGGGGGGGTGGTATTATTGAGAGTGAGAAACCTCGAGGCAGTTGGCCTTTGGGTGAATAGAGGAATGTCTAAAGATGCACAGGGGGTCATCAGAACTGTAAAATTAAAGACAAAATTGGGGTTTAGTAAATTAGAACAGTTTATAAATTATATCCACTGAAGTAGTTGCAGATTTTCCAGGTCGAGGTAGATCTGAGGGGGTTAATCAAAATTCCGAAGAAAACCAGACAGGCCTTCTTCTCATGAAGAAGCTGGTTTTTCCCAAGGAATCCTAGATCCGCTGCCGCTAAACTCAGGCAGAATTTGCAACCCAAAAGATTGAGGAAGGTCAGCTTTTATTTAATTTATTTTAATTAAATCTTTCCTTGGCCCAGAATGTCGGAAAATTTCAATTTAAGAAGAATCAAGATAAGAAGATATGTCAACTCTTAAAAGAATAAGAAGATAACTTAAGAGATAATTAAGAATATTGCTAAAATTAATAGTAGTAAACATAGGAGTATATAATTTATTGGGAAATTAATTTGGGATCGTAATCTTTTGGAGCAAAGCGACGTCAGAGGAAATCCAGCTGACTCACCCATTCAGTCAGACACCGCCAAGAGGAGCAGTTCATCGCTACTTTGCTCTTTATACACATTTAGAGACACCTGAGTGTTTTTCGTGTAATATTGTAAATAATATTCATGGAGAGTATGGGTTACTAAAACCCAATATCCCCGGTCCATGATTCGGCTTGATACTCGAGAAGGTTACCACGGCACCCGCCATATTGTCTACAAACACCATTCTTCAAAAATCTAAGACGTCACCAGCTAATTAACAATTTTGCAGGAGCCTGGCAGTTAATCCATTACAAATGCTCCTAGCTTATTGAGATCTCAATAATAAGGTTTTAGCTGGGTGATATTTTTTGGACAGCCACCAACTACCACCAGGTAAACATTTTAGTGGTAGTTAGTTAATTTCAAGTTTCCCTTAATTTAATTATCTTTTTCAGTTATGAGTTTTAATTCAAGCACCAGTGTTTTTAATTATATTTAGGGGTGTAACCATTCAAGTCATCCTATCAATTAATTCCCACACCAGTAGTGTTTTCCACTATTTTCTTTACATCTATGATTCTTTTGCCATCCTAGTCTTCAAGCCAGCTGTCTGTCATCAGACAGCTGGCTGGTCGAATACCTGAAAGCATGCCATACCAGCAAGAGTTTCAGGCTCACTCATCTTAATTAGTCGCTCTAGTACATAAAGCACTCATATATGCACTTTGAATCCAAAATTTAATTTAAACACTTGTACTCCGAAAAAACTCAAAATGTGGAGCCCCCCATTTTGGAGCCAATATTTACAATGGGAGTGGGTGTTTGTGTGTTAGGTCATATATGAAAATAACAGGACTGGAGTGAATAAGGATGAAATAAGTGTATAGACAGGAGCAAGTGGAGACTCCTGTACCCTTGTTTGAGTTTAAGGTATAACATTCTACATGAGTGCATGAAATCCAAATGAAGCCTGTGAATCTTATTCAACAGTGTATGTTTTGTGGGCATGAGAGTTCTAGAGACCAATATTTGATGTTATTGTAGCCCAAATAAGTTACATCTTAGTGTTATGTAGAATATCAGGTTTTCACCAACAAAACTAAGTTTTAATATATAGTACATTTGTGTCATAATATCAGCATTAGTTATACGAAAATTCGATATGAGATTCATGATATTTGCACCCTTCTCCGCAATATGAGCTAATTATTGTTTATATGTTCGATGATACGAGTTTTTAGGACGGCGATAAAAAACATTCCGTTAATATTGTGCTTATATATATTCTTAAAACCCTTAAATAAAGCATTATCTTTCCAATGTTATTCATATGTCCGCCTATCCATGTTAGAAATGAAAGAAAGTGTGTACTATATATGTTTTTGTAACCAATGGTCATAGTGCGTGGTAGGGGGAATAAATACAGTATGCACGTACATTTTTCATTCTTTTTGTTTTTTGTTTTTCATTCCTTTAGGGGATTTTTTAACTTTTATATCACTAGTTACATTCACTATTATCTTTAAAAATGGTGTTTTATATCTATAATAATATAAGCAAAAAATTGGGGTGCGTCGTCTGTCTTCCGCGATAGGTGCCGCCCCCTGTGGCGGAATCCCCTCATATGGCACAGTTTTGGAACCAGCTCGACCAGGGGAAGGTTTTAAGCCCACTTATGAGATGATCCGATCACTTTTTTTTCTTTTGTTTTAGCAGCCTATTAGCGAGAATTGTGAAGAAAAAAAATGTGGGTTGCGAGAATTGAGGAAACCTTGATGTAGGGTGATGGGTATGGTGTGAGTGATGGCTAATGGGTGTGGGGTGATGGGTGAGTTAATGGGTGGGGGGTGATGGGTGATGGGTTAGGGAATAGGTGGGGGGGTGATGGGTAATGGGTGAGTAAATTTGGGTGTGTGGTGATGGGTTATGGGGGGGGTGATGGGTATGGGTGAGTGAATGGGGTTTTGGGGGTGATGTGAAGGGGTTGGCGTTAATACATAATTTCTACACCCCATGATTTTCAGGAAAGTTAGAAGGGGCTATCTGGAGAGTCTGTTTTTGGGTTTGGGCCGAAGACCCACCAAACACAGGTCACGGTGGGCCAAAGGGCCCACCAATAGCCCTCCGCAGGAGCTAGCCCAAAAAGTCCGCCCGGAGGGCGGCTTTGCGGCTAGTGTATGCATTAACTGAGTTTATATACGTTCTTTGAGGGCTTTGAGAATAACTTTTTTGAATTTAATCAATATGTCATGCCAGCTCTGTTGTGATTGCAATAGGAGTACTGTATGATTGCTCTAGTACTTTTCCATGGCAGCTACAAGATCAAGTGAATAATTTTGACTGAGTAGAAATGAACAAAATCATAGCAATTACCACGAACAAACATGGTATGTGACTACAAATACGAGCATAAGTATAATGATTTATTGCAAAAACACGATCCATTATATTCCTCGCCCTTAAAATGTATATTTAGACACCAAGATCAGATGTCTACCACCATTAGAATCAGAGATATCGTGAAAAAACCATGCGAAAATGGCAGCCATTTTGAAAATCCAAACTGGTCGCCATAATTTTGAAAAAAAATGTAAAACATTTATTTTTCCGGTTTCATAGGTCCTAAGCTTTATAAATGTATAGTTTTGCATATCTCCAAAAAACTTCAACGAAAGTACATAAAGGGAAATGGACTATTTGTCCCAATCATAAATTATAGAAAGATCAGAAGTTAGGCGTTCGGTGGCATCTCTCCGTGAATCACTTAGTTCCTGTTGAGTTTGGGAAAGTCTAATAAACGACGTTGAAAAATGCAGGGTAGAATCATCAGCGTAGGAGTGGGGTAGGGCTTTGGGGTTAGGGCTTAGAAGATCATTAATGAATAATAGAAAGAGAGGGGTGATAAGACAGAACCCTGGGAACACCACTAACGATAGATTTAGGAGAAGAACATGTCCGTCTACAGTAGCTGCATGCAATTGAACGGTTTTTAAAAAAAACTTCAGATGAAGGTACAGAGAGAAGGATAGAAACCGAATGAGGGTAGTTTTGGAAAAATTTAAAAATTTGTGCCAGACTCTATCAAAGCTTTTGAATGTTTAAGGGCAAAAAGCAAAAGTTTCATTGAAACCCCTAAAGGAGGATGACCAAGATTTAGTTCGGAAAGCTAGAAGATCGCCCTTTACGGAAACCCTACTGACGATCAATAGAGATTGTGAGCAGATAGATGCTTAAGAATCTTCTTATTAAGTATAGATTCCAAACTTTAGAAAGGCAGGAAGTCAAAGCTATAGGACGGTAGTTTTAAGGATTAGAACGGTCACCCTTCTTAGAACAGGTTGGATGTGAGCAAATTTCCAGCAAGAAGGAAAGGTTGAAGTAAATAGACAAAGACCCGGAAAAGTTTTGAACAGGCAGGGTGCAAGAACAGAAGCACAGTTTTTGAGAAAAAATAGGAGGGACTCCCGTCAGGGCCGTAAGCCTTCCGAGGATCTAGGCCAGAAAGGGCAAAGAAAACATCATTCCGAAGGATCTTAATGACAAAGGCATAATATATCAGAGGGTGGAGGAGAAGGAGGAACAAGCCCTTCATCAACCAGAGTGAAATTTTCAGCAAAGGTTTGAGCGAAGAGTTCAGCCTTAGAAATAGATGAAGCAGCTGGGGGAGCCATCTGGGTGAAGCATGGGAGAGAAAGATGAAGAAGAAAAATTGTTAAGAGATGTTATTTGCTAGATGCCAGAAGTCACGAGAGGAATTTGATTCTGAAAGATTTGACATTTTCTAAAAAATAAAAGATTTTTGGTAAGTTGAAGCAAAGACTATTGTATACTTGGACTTGCTACTCAGTTTGGCTATTTCCAGTGGAGGCCAGTTTTGCAATTCCTGACATTTTCGAACATCACTCCCATCTCCCTTCCTATGGTTTATCAGTAAAAATGATATATGTTATATTCGTAAATGATTATTCTATAATATCATCAAATAAAAAAAACAGTAAAATACACTAAAGAAATGCTATTATGAGAGAGTGAAGAAATATGCATGAACTTAATATTCATTTAAACTCTTCATCATTTAATATTTTGCGATAAAACATTTTACATGAACATATCAATGAAGCGGAATATTATTAGCTTTCCATTTATATTTTCGTTTTCTGATAAAAGAATTGTTTCTATTTATAAATTGGCGTTAACTAAATAAACTAGGAAATAGACGTCCACACTAAAGATGTGGAACGTGTCCAAGCTCGCACAGGATTAAGTCAACTTTTTAAATACCCTCACCTTAAAATACTTCTATTACAACCTGACCTAACCCAACCTAACCTTCACCATCCCCTTCTTTGATTTTCTTTACTTTTTACGAAGAAAAGAGAAGTGCTAAATTGTTCTTGAAAAAAGTTCTAAAAGAAAGTTGTAAAAAAAAGGTGTGGTGATGGCGGTGGTGGTGGTGGTGTGTGGTGGTGGTGATGGTGGTTGTTGTGGTGATGGTGGTGGTTGTGGTGATGGTGGTGATGGTGATGGTGGTGGTGGTGGTGTGGTGGTGGTGGTGGGTGGTGGTGGTGGTGTGGTGGTGGTGATGTGGTGATGGGGGTGTAGTGGTGGTGATGTGGTGGTGTGTGGTGGTGGTGGTGGTGGTGGGTGGTGGTGGTGGTGTGGTGTGGTGGTGGTGGTGGTGGTGGTGGTGGTGATGGTGGTGTGGTGGTGGTGGGGATGGGGGTGGTGGTGGTGATGGTGGTGGTGGTGGTGGTGGTGGTGTGTGGTGTGGTGGTGGTGGTGGTGGTGGTAGTGATGGTGATGGTGATGGTGGTGGTGGTGGTGGTGTGTGGTGGTGGTGGTGGTGGTGGTGGTGGTGGTGGTATTGGGTGGTGGTGGTGGTGGTGGTGGTGGTGTGGGGGTGGTGGTGGTGGTGGTGGTGGTGATCGTGGTGTGGTGGTGGTGGTGGTGGTGGTGGTGGTGTGGTGGTGTGGTGGTATGGTGGTGGTGGTGGTGGTGGTAATGATGGTGGTGGTGGTGGTGGTGGTGGTGGTGGTATGGTGGTGGTGGGGGTGGTGGTGGCGGGGGTGGTGGTGGGGTGGTGGTGGTGGTATTTCATAATTGTTTATATGCGAATCAAGCTCCAAGCTCCCTTCGTTCGCTTGGACAACTCCTCTCTGTACCCACGGCTGAAATGGCATATTTAACACCTCACACACACCCTACCACGTATATAACACCACGCTAACCCTAAATAACACCTATCACGGCATTAGAAACACGAGTTAGAGTGGTTATATGAGACCTAACAACAAGCAGCCTGCTTCCTCGGCTCAGACACTGCTATTGTGAAGGCTACAAGTCGAATTTTTTTTATTTCCACTACACTAATGCACTACTTTCGCCACTGCACTAATGTCGCCAGGCACAATATATTACGAATTTTAGCATAAATGCTAAAAACTCGCTTCGCTCGCTTGGACAATGAGTTAAGAGACGAAATATAACCTTTTGTGCCAAATTTCTTCCTTTACGACTGTATACCCGTTGCCTACAAAAGTAGTCACAAGAAGAAGAAGAAGAATTCGTGGAAATATTTTACAAGCCTATATGACACCTGATTTCGACTGAAATAGGTGCTCAAGCTCGCTTGGACAATAACCTCATAAATCGGGAAAATTACCCGATTGATGATGTAATTGTTTTAGTTAACGCTAATTTATACATAATTCTAATTCATTTATCAGAAAACGAAATATATCAATGGAAAGGTACTAAAATTCCGCTTATATTGATATGTTTAATGTAAAAAGTTTTCACGCAAAATATTAAATAGCGAAGAGTTAAGTGAATATTAAGTTCATGCATATTTTTTCAGTCTCATAATGGCATTTCTTTAGTATATTTCACAGTTTTTTATTTGATAATATTATAGAACAAACATTTACAAAGATAACAGTGTATCATTTATACTGAAAAACAATACTCTACTGTATTCATGGAACACTTTTTTACTTGCCGTTCCGATTGATAATGTTATATATTTAGTTAACGCTAATGTATGCATGGTTCTAATTAATTTATCAGAAAACGAAATATATCAATGGAAATCTAATGAAAATCCGCTTCAATTGCTATGTTTCATGTAAAATGTTTTCTCGCAAACTATTAAATGGCGAAGAGTTTAAGTGAATATTGAGTTCATGCATATTTCTTCACTCTCTCATAATGACATTTCTTTAGTGTATTTTACTGTTTTTTATTTGATAAAGTATAGAACAAACATTTACGAAGATAATGGTATATCATTTATACTGATAAACCATAGGAAGGGAGATGGGAGTGATGTTCGAATATGTCAGGAATCGCAAAACTGGCCTCCACTGGTCATGGGCGGGTTGGCGCGGGGCACGAGTAGCAAGTCCAGTATACAGTAGTCTTTGGTTGAAGTAAAGATTTGGCATGATTACGGGCAGAAATATAAAGGGCATGAGTTTCAGGAGATGGATGCTTACGGTACCGTTTGTGAGCCACCTCTCTATCTCGGACAGCATGAGAATAAGCCCAAGTTTGGGGAGGATCCACTCATACAGTCTCCTAAAACAGGGTTGAGTCAAAAGCTTTTCGTCTCATCAACTCCCATCCTAGACTGACTGTCTTCAATCTTTAATTCACCGCCGCAATGTTGCTTCTCTTGCTATATTTTCATGCTCACTGCTCTTATGAACTTGCTAACTGCATGCCTCCCCCCCTTCTGCGGCCTCACTGCACAAGACTTTCTACTCATTCTCATCCCTATTCTGTCCATCTTCCTAATTCAAGATTTAATAAGTATCTTTACTCTTTCATCCCTTTCACTGGTAAGCTCTGGAACTCTCTTCCTGTTTCTATTTTTCCACCTTCCTAGGACTAAAATCTTTTCAAGAGAAGAGTAACAAGACACCTACCGAACTAAATTGGCCCCCTTTTTGTATTCTCTTACTCTCTTCTTTATAGGGACTGGCAGCTAAGCGGGCTTTGTGTTACCTCTTTTTGTTGTGGCCTTGGCCAGTCCTTTATGATGTAAAAAAAAAAAAAAAAAAAACACTTTTATACCAGTTAAATAGGGGGTGTATTTAATAGTATATTGTATATACATGTTGATTCCATGTAGATAATGGTTCTTGCTTTCTGCGTATTTCTTATATTTTACAATACCACTTAGACTGCATGATTGTGAAATGAATTTGAAAAAATTGTGTTTTGAGAGTGTTTCATGCAGGGATGTAAAATAAATTCCATTGAAGTCCACAACACATGGTTTTGGAGTGAGATACACAGGCTTGATTCAACGGGGACGCAATTACTCTATGTATAATTCTTTAGACATCAAAGTAGACATACATAAGATATAAATTCAGACCTTTGGAAATTAGCTCTCTCACAGAGTCACATGGTATTACTGGAGTGGCCATTTATAAAAAATAGTTCCATAGTTCATAAATATAAAATCCACCAATATGAGAAAAGAAACTTGTCCTGGAAGCTCTGTGTGTGTATTTGTTGTATGTGTGAGAGAAAACCATGAATACCAAGGGAAAATATAAAGAACTTGTGAGGCTCAAACAAAATCATAAGATTAGGTGTATTGTTCAAAATGGGTAGGTGCTTGCAGGGTAGCTCTCAGAGAACCCTGTGCGAATACAGTGTACGCACAGAGTTTATGTGAGGGAATACTTGAGGGGTTTAAATGTGAGGATTTATTATCAAGGAATGCAGAGTTTATGTGTGGGTTTAATGTCAGTGAATACAGAGTTTATGTGAGTAAGCAATGCATGTGTCCCTAATGTACATATGCTCCTCATTGATGATGATGACTATCTTGAAACCTTCATTTTCCAGAAATCTCAAATCTTCAGTTCAAAAAAATCAAGAATGTGGTGACGGAGGCACACCTGGTTCTCTTCGCTCAGGATAGTTATACATAATGTATGGTGTTCATAAGTGTATGCAAATGTTGAGAGCCTCTATAGTCATCATAACAAAGTTTTCCTTTAATTAAGGTAACTGAATATATCACTGGTCGACAAAAAAAAAATCGAAGATATGGTTCTGGACTAAATGAAGCTGATTATAGGTAAATCGACCCTGCTGAACTCGAATCTGATGTTCAATTAACTCTATCACGTCCAGTTTTTGAGAACCAGACGCAATTCATGAAAAAATATGGGTAAAATCAGCAGAAATAGGTTTCACCAATGTTTTCATTTTAAACTCTTAATCTTTTCTTTTCTCAAGCCTATTTAGGGCAGTGCAGTGTTTTTGAGTCAGTGTGGTTTGTGCAGTGAGCAGGGGAGGGTGTGCGCGCTGCGTATTGGCGAGGGGTTAGCAGGCTGTGTACGTGTAGTACATTTTTACCTACTGATCGTACAGCTATTGACATATGTTTAAACATTTTCTTTTTCTTTGCAGATATGATGTGTTTGATTTAGTGGAGTCCTAATTTTAGTTGGTTTACCGTATATAGTACCTTGTACCGGGCTGTGATGGAGCGCCGTAACTGTGTGAATGCATCGGACAGTTTTTGTTACATATGTGGAATTTTTACCCCTGACAGTCTGAAGAAACCTCTTACAAAGAATGTTAAAGCAGCTTATCTGCATTACTTCAAGTGCCGTATAGGTGATCAAGATAAGAAGTGGGCCCTTCACGTAGCATGCAACCCCTGTGTGAACCACTTGAATGAATGGATGCGTGGCAAACGACCATCAGGCATGGCATTCGGCATCCCAATGGTTTGGCGTGAACAAAAGGATCACAGTACTGACTGCTACTTCTGCCTCACTAACATCAAAGGATATCAGTAAAAACGCGAGCTAAAATCAGGTATTTTGACGTACCTTCTGCCATCAGGCCTGTGCCACATGGTCCTGATCTCCCAGTTCCAAATGTTCCAATTGCAAGTGCTATAAGTGAATCAGATTCGAACGAGGAGGATAATCCCATGGATACAGACTTTCAATAAATGGCAGACAACAGAGAGTCCAAATTCATCAGTCAGGAAATGCTACATGACCTTGCTAGGGACCTAGATCTACCCAAGGAGAAAAGTGAAGTCCTTGGATCTCGTCTCAAGGAATGGAATTTGCTACAAGAAGGAGTTCTCATCACCACGTTTCGTCGTAAACATAAAGAACTTTCAAGCTTCTTCAAGATGGAACGCAAGCTCTGTTACTGCTTTGATGTTGACACACTCATGGAACAACTTCGTGAGTCTCACACTTATGATAAGAGTGAGTGGCGGCTGTTCATAGATTCAGGAAAAAACACGCTAAAGGCCGTTCTTCTGCATAAAGGAAATAAGCTTCCGAGTGTTCCAATTGCGCTGGCCATGAAATGAGTGAAACTTATGAAACTATGAAGACTTTTGTTATCTGCTGTTAATATGAAGAACATCAGTGGAATCTGTGTGGGGACCTGAAGGTAATCTCCTTGCTTCTAGGACTCCAGTTAGGTTACACTAAGCACATGTGTTTTCTTTGTGTGTGGGACTCTAGAGCGGACAGCAAACATTACAAACAAAAGGAATGGCCAGCACGACCGAAAGACTCACCTGGCAGGTTCAACTGTACAAACCTCTTGTTGACAGTGAAAAGGTGTACTTATCTCCATTGCATCTGAAACTTGGGTTAATGAAAATTTTTGTGAAGGCCATGGATCAAAATGGTGCTGGCTTTCAGTATTTGTTAGCAAAGTTTGAACACACTGTATCTGAAGCCAAAGTAAAGGCAGGTGTTTTCAATGGCCCTCAAATTCGTCAACTACTCAATGATGATGACTTTGTAAAGAGCCTAACTGCCCTGGAGAAAGCTGCTTGGAAGAGCTTTTTGGCTGTTATAAAGAACTACCTAGGTAATGTTTGAGCATCGAATTATGAGGAACTTGTAAATGACATGTTGAAGAGTTACCATGCGCTTGGGGCTCGGATGTCACTCAAAATCCACTTTTTCCATTCACATCTTGATTTCTTCCCAACGAATCTTGGCGCGGTCAGTGATGAGCAGGGGGAACGTTTCCACCAGGACATTGCCACCATGGAAACCCGATACCAAGGACGATTCAGTCCCAACATGATAGGGGACTATTGCTGGACGCTAAAACGTGAAAGTAACATAATTTAAGTATATTTTTTGCCAGATATGTACATTAGGTCCTAATAAAGCCGCAGGCACCACCATAATTTAATTACGAGTAATATATATTAACGTCGGGGGATTGTTTCGATTAATTATATAATTATATATACGTATATAATTATAATAGCTATTAAAATTTTAAATGCCGACATTTCAAAAACTATACGTGCTAGAGAAAAAGCAATGCCATTTTTGAAATCAGCAGCGAAAATGCTTTCCAACCCACACACAATGAACTCAGAACCATTTTTGGTGTCGACCAGTGTTATCAAAGAAGGAATTTTAAGCTGGTTGAAATTTATAATAAAATTTATAGCCACTGTCCATGAGTAATACAGGTACCTTATGTTTTAATGCCTAACCTAATTGTGTGGTATAGTTTTATAAATAGTTATGAACTTAATTTGTCTTAAAGTACTGAATGCCTTGGAGGCTCTACCATACTAACATATGCTGATGGTATATTCTTCCTGTTATTTACAATGCATTAATTATTATATGACTTCCGATATTAAAGTTTGGTTTTGAAATACTTTACGTTCATATTTTTTCAATCCTTACACTTTGATTTACATAAAGGACAGGGAAATAAAATAACAGCTGACTGGTGCAATAAGGCAAATCATGGCATACATATTCAATAAGGTATTATGGTTCAATAAGCTAATTAATATGTAATATATGTTAATATGAATATTACAAGACTGTGATTGTTGCCACCTCCATGGAATGTGACGCCACCATTTTCCCTCTCAATTCCTGTAGAAAAAAATAATTAAGATTTTTTTCTTCCAATGGAAAACAATCTTGGAAACCTGGTGGAGCACTGTGGTTTTTGGTTGGAAGACAGAAACAAGTCACTTGCCAAAGTCAAAATTTACCAATTGTGATATACAGCAGTGGCGTATGGTGGTTCCTGTTACAGGGTGTGCGCTTTGCTTCCGGGCTGACCTATTAATCTGGCATATGTATTACCTAAAGTATTTATACAACTTTTGGGCTCTTTATTTACCTGAAAAGATTGCACATCATAAAATGACGTCATGCATAATTCACTTGAAATCCTAATATTCTAAAAACTATGTAAATAGCAAAATAATAAATTATGTAATTGCAATATAAGAGGTAATTTTATCGTACGCATAAAAAAAAACGTTGGCACCAGATTTTTTCACTTACTATAATTCAATTGTAGGTCAGCCTATTTTTTGTATTAACCTTCGTGAATTTCTTATTTCGTTTTGAGATGCAAAATGTTCTATAATCTCATCATACAATGAGCCGCTTTGCTTCAGTTGCATATCGTAAGCATCCATCCGTAAGCATCCATCTCCTGAAACTCATGCATGCCCTATATAATTCTCCCCGCATCATGCCAAATCTTTACTTCAACTTACCAAAAACTCTTTCATTCATAGAAAATGTCAAATCTTTCTGAATCAATTCCTCTCGTGACTTCTGGCATCTAGCTAATAACATCTCTAACAATTTTTCTTCTTCATCTTTCCCTCCTATGCTTCACCCAGATGGCTCCACAGCTGTCTCATCTACTTCTAAAGCTGAACTCTTCGCTCAAACATTTGCTAAAAATTCCACTCTGGCTGATGAAGGGCTTGTTCCTCCTTCTCCTCCCCCCTCTGACTATATTATGCCTGTCATTAAGTTCCTTCGGAATGATGTTTTCTTTGCCCTTTCTGGCCTAGATCCTCGGAAGGCTTACGGTCCTGACAGAGTCCCTCCTATTGTTCTCAAAAACTGTGCGTCTGTGCTTGCACCTTGCCTGGTCAAACTTTTCCGTCTTTGTCTATCTACTTCCACCTTTCCTTCTTGCTGGAAGTTGCTCACACCCAAACCTCTTCCTAAGAAGGGTGACCGTTCTAATCCTTCAAACTACCGTCCTATAGCTTTGACTTCCTGCCTTTCTAAAGTTTTTGAATCTATACTTAATAAGAAGATTCTTAAGCATCTATCTGCTCACAATCTTCTATCTGATCGTCAGTACGGTTCCCGTAAAGAGCGATCTACTGGCGATCTTCCAGCTTTCCTAACTGAATCTTAGTCATCCTCCTTTAGGGGTTTCGGTGAAACTTTTGCTGTTGCCCTTGACATATCAAAAGCTTTTGATAGAGTCTGCACAAATCTTTAATTTCCAAACTACCCTCATTCGGTTTCTATCCTTCTCTCTGTACCTTCATTTTAAGTTTCCTTTCAAACCGTTCTATTGCAGCTACCGTAGACGGACATTGTTCTTCTCCTAAATCTATCAATAGTGGTGTTCCCCAGGGTTCTGTCCTATCACCCACTCTCTTTCTATTATTTATTAATGATTTTCTAAGTCTAACTCAAAGCCCTATCCACTCCTACGCTGATGATTCTACCCTGCATTTTTCAACGTCGTTTATTAGACGTCCAACTCAACAGGAACTAAGTGATTCACGGAGAGATGCCACCGAGCGCCTACTTCTGATCTTTCTATAATTTCTGATTGGGGCAAAGCAAACCTTGTTTTGTTCAATGCCTCAAAAACCCAATTTCTTCACCTATCTACTCGACAAAACCTAGCAGATAACTATCCCCTCTTCTTCAATGACGCTCAACTGTCTCCTTCTTCTACAATGAACATTCTAGGACTACCCTTTACTAAAAATCTGACTGGAAATCTCACATCTCATCTCTTGCTAAAACAGCTTCTAAGAAGTTAGGTGTGCTGTGGCGTCTGCGTCCTTTTTTTTCTCCCTCCCAATTGCTTGCTCTCTACAGGGGCCTTATCCGCCCATGTATGGAGTATTTTTTCACATGTTTGGGGAGGATCCACTCATACAGCTCTCCTAAACAGGGTTGAGTCAAAGCTTTTCGTCTCATCAACTCCTCTCCTCTGACTGACTGTCTTCAATCTTTAAATCACCGCCGCAATGTTGCTTCTCTTGCTCTCTTCTACCGTTATTTTTCATGCTCACTGCTCTTCTGAAACTTGCTAACTGCATGCCTCCTCCACTCCCGCGGCCTCGCTGCACAAGACTTCTACTCATTCTCATCCCTATTCTGTCCATCTTCCTAATGCAAAAGTTAACCAGTATCTTTACTCTTTCATCCCTTTCACTGGTAAACTCTGGAACTCTCTTCCTGTTTCAATTTTTCCACTTGCCTATGACTTAAATCTTTTCAAAAGAAGAGTAACAAGACACCTCCCGAACTAAATTGGCCTACCCCTCTGTTTGTATTTTATTCTCTTACTGTCTTCTTTATATGGACTGGCAACTAAGCGGGCTTTGTGTTACCCATTTTTGTTGTGCCCTTGGCCAGTTCCTTGTGATGTAAAAAAAAAAAAAAAAAAAAAAAAAATGTAAACCTTTTTCAGTAAAATAAACTGAGGCCACTTGTTGTTGTTGTTTTTGTTGTTTTAGGGCTGCGAGGATCCCTTGGGAAACACTATGAGCCCTGATGATGTCCTATGATGATATCACAGGCGTGGTAGTTGAACTGTCTTCCACAGGAAAGCACAGGTGAGGCGGATGACGGCGTGTTGCCGGGAGGGGGGAACGCCAGCCGCCGCCAGCAGGGTAGGCAGGTCAAAGGTGGTTACGTTCAGGGCGAGGAGTTGAGACTGTAGCACTACACGGTGGGAGTGGAAGCGCGGACTTTGCAGCAGAAAGTGTTCAATAGTCTCCGGAACATTCATGCACCAAGTGCAGTGGGGGTCAAGGGACAGACGGAGGCGATGCAGGTGAATCGTGAGTGCCGTGTGACCCAGGCGGACGCGGGTGAGGGTGACATCGAGGACGCGGGCCTTTTTTCTTATCCACGGCTGGGGGGAAGAGTCACTGCGGTATTGGCACATGGAGGTGATGCGGAGGGCATCGCCGAGCGTGTTGTTCCAGGTGGAGCGGCAGACCCGGGAGATGAGGCGTTTGGCCGCGGAGAGCGGCCAGAGGGAAGGGGGTTGGAGCTTTACTTCTGTTAAGGCCAACTTGGCAGCAGAATCAGCAACCTCGTTGCCTGAGATACCAGCGTGGGAGGGAACCCACTGAAAGGCGATCTCCCAGCCCTCGATGGTAAGGTGGAGAAGGACCCTCTGCATGATGTGGACGAGGGACGTGCATGATCGTGGATGGTGGGAGAAGAGGAGGTGGAGTGAGGAGAGGGAGTCGGTGTAGACCACAGCCTTGCCCTTGATGTGCCTGGTGTGGAGGTGTGTGATGGCCTGGTAGAGGGCGTAGAACTGTAATGTTAAGACATCTGTCTCCGGCGGGAGCCTCCATGTCCTGCAGATGGAGGTGGCAGGGTCGTAGATGGCTGCCGCCGTGGAGGGGGATGACGGGGAGTGAGAGCCATCTGTGAAGAGCTTTATGTGGTGGTGGTACAGCGTCCTGTCCATCTGCCTGAACAGAGTCGCCGCCATAATACTGGTAGAGTATCGAGGGGGGAGGCCTGGAAGGTGCAGGGTAAACATGGAGGAGGTGTCCAGCCAGGGTGAGAGGGGAGAGTATGGGCTGGTGGGTTGTGATGGTGGTGGTGGTAGGCCGAAGATGGTGAGAGCCTGTAGGGCCCTAACTAGAAGGGGTTGTCTGGCACCCGGAGACCCAACTGGGGTGTAGTGATCCACACCAGAGTCAGCGTAGAGAGCAGAAAGGGGGTGAGATGGGGGCAGGCTCATGAGTTGGTGGTATTGCTGGCATAAAATATCCCGTTTGTAGGTGGACAAGGGGAGGATGCCACTTTCTGCCGTGTAAGGAGAGAACCGAGGAAGATTTCATGGCCCCCATGGGAATCCGAAGCGCGGCATTCTGAAGAGGATCCAGCTTGGTCAATGTAGTACGGGCTGCCGACCCATAAATGCTACTGCCGTACATAAGTTTGGGTCTGATGGTGACAAGGTAGTACCGGAGGAGGATATCTCGGTTTGCACCCCAACGGACACCAGGAATCCGCTTCATGACGTCCAGGCGCTTATTGCAGGAGATGCGGAGATATTCCACATGCCTGGCTCAGGAGAGGCGAGGACCGTCCAGCTGCAGCCCTGTTATGGCACATAATAGAGACTATATGTATGTGTAAGATGAAACATATATATTATCAGCATGCAATCATGTTGGAGGTGTATGTACGTGTGTCTGCCTCTTTCAGCAACACATCTTTGTTATTGTGATTGTTCAGACAGATACCACCTCCTAAATAATGTTTACCTGCACATAATGGTGTTGTTCCCTGTTGCTTGCATTCTTGAGAATGCACAGTCAGTGTTTTGTGTGTGCCTGTGGTTAATGGCCACTTATCTTATTTATAATATCTTATAACTCTCTAACAACACCTCATAACCCACTCACAACACCCTAACAACCCACTCACAACACCTCATAATTATTAATAATATCTTATAACTCTAACAACACCTCATAACCCACTCACAACGCCCTCACAACCCACTAACAACACCTCATAATTATTAATAATATCTTATAACTCACTAACAACACCTCATAACCCACTCACAACACCCTCACAACCCACTCACAACCCACTCACAACACCTCATAATTATTAATAATATCTTATAACTCTCTAACAACACTTCATAACCCACTCACAACACCCTCACAACCCACTAACAACACCTCATGATTATTAATAATATGTTATAACTCTCTAACAACACCTCATAACGCACTCAGAACACCCTCACAACCCACTCACAACACCTCATAATTATTAATAATACCTTATAACTCTCTAACAACACCTCATAACAACTCACAACCAACTTTAAATACCTCACAACCCACTCACAACACCTGCCACCTTAACTATCACTCCCTACCACATGCACAACCACACTCCACCACAACCCATTACAACTCCCACTTCCACACCACTCCTAACACCAGCCTTCTATCCCCCCACCACTACCACAACCCCAACCATAACCACACCTCTCTCTATCCTTCCACAATATTCCATCCCCTTCCTCTACCCCCTACCACGCTATAACCACGCCCCAATATTTCCCACCACTAACACAACCATAACCAAACCTACCTCTTATATTTCCTCAATATTCTATCCCCCTCCTTTCCCCCAACACACTATAACCACCCCCCTCCTTTCCCCCCACCACACTATCACCACTCCCCAATCTCCCCCCCCACCACACTATAACCACACCCCAATCTCTCCCCCCACCACACATATAACCATACCCCAAGATCTCCCCCCACCACACTATAACCACACCCCAATATCTCCCCCCACCACACTATAACCCTCATCCTCCACCCAACTACCACACTATAGCCACCCACCCCACCCACAACCATTCCACATCATTTCCTCTCATCTCCCAGCCACTCGCACCCCACTACCACACCCCACCCCCACCACCACACCTTCACCCCACCACCACACCCCACCACCACCATTACACCCCATCACCACCACCACACCTTAGCCACACCCCAACCACACTTATACGTTCTCGGTACAGTCAAGGACGGTGTATGTAGATGGGACCAGTAGGGCCCCTATGCAGCCTGGCGATTTCAAAACACTGGCGCGTAAACAGTCCAGAGATATAGTGGTCTATGGCCCAACTTATCATTTTACAGCTCGAACTGCTTTACCAGCTACCTTTGCAATTACCTTGATAAGATTTACCTCCATTCGGAAGCGTTTACTATTCCACTCCCAAGGAAACTTACATTTGGTGTACATTTTGTTTCTCACTCCCGTGGAGAAATACCAAATCTAAATTTTTAAAAATTTTAAAAAAGAAACACCAAATCTAAATTTTTTTATTCACCTGAGTGACAGTTTCCTGTCCTCATGCATATTTCATACTTTCATGGTAATCAGACTTCGTTAGCACATGATTCTTACAAGATTAATACAAGAGTGCTCATCACTCTACCTGTTATACATCACCATGTTTTCTGAAGTTAATTCAAATGTGTAAACTTGTTACCCTTATCTGTATTGTTATTACAGGTAACTGGGGTCAACCCGAGTAAGAATACTTACAAGTGTTGGTGACACTGTAGGGGATGATTGCCTCAGAAGTGTTTAATAAAAGTGGTCGAGCGGTTGTTCTATAAGGCTTTGTTATTACAAAGTACCAGAACAAATAATTACAATAGATATATATATATCTGTACACTGTGAGGGCGAGTGACAAGTCACATGTTCCGACGGCCAAGGGAATGGCCGGAACAGCTCAGTGACTCCGTCCGTTGGTTTCTGTCTTCCCTCCGGCCAGTTGCAGCATATATGAGTTTTGGCCGGAATCTAACAGGTTCCGGTGTTCATGTCTCTCAGGCCTGTTGCATCTGTGTCAGCGTCATCATCCTTGGGCAGAGCGCTGAGATGATACACACAGCTTGTGTTTGTAGGCTGGAACCAGGTCGAGGTGTCTACGTGCTGCATCAAGACACCAGGTTGTCTTGATGCAGGCCATGGCGTGATACTTCGTCAACATAACCTCATCAAAAGATGTTGTTGCCTCAGACAGACAGGCGACACACATCCTGTAGCTTAATTGATAAATTAGTTATATACATATAATCTATACCTATTCAGGATCCTAATATCGCTCGGTCACCTACCCATATCGCGTCCTCGCGATGGGCTAGACTCTAGAGACATGTACCAAACCATGTTATATGTGTACTATGGAGTCACGACTTCGCTGTCCATATTCCCTTTAAGGTGCCTATACAAATTGAGGGCTTTCTGGACAACACAGCACAGAGGAATCACAATAATAATAAAAAGTACAATAGGAATAATGATTGAGGGATAATGTACATAAGGAGTTAAGTAAACTGGTAGGGAATCCTGTACAGCAGCTTTTAAATCCGATGAGTTAGAAAAAGTGAACTCGGAAAGGCTGTTAGTAATATACTTGATTTTAGAGAAATGTACATATTTCAAGCTATCAATGGGAAAAATATTACTAGAAAAATTACCAGTAAAACCATGGTGGAATGTAGAAGGGAATAGTGTCAGGTTGACGGAGCGCACATGACAGGCGACAAGAACCGCGAAGTGACCTGACACTTCCTTGTTTTCAGTGCCGTCAGGGCATACTACAAACACAAAGAAAGGTTTTATGAAAAAAAAATAGTGATGACTAAAAAATGATATATGAAATATTTCTTTAGGTGCCAAGTGAGTATAAGGGCACAAAGACAGGGCCATAGAAGCATCTTTCTGGGTTAGCACAATTTCACAAACTCCACCCGTTAATGGCAGAAAGGCAAAGAGTGAGGCTGGACAATGAAATAAATTTAGATACTCGGACTTACATTTTTGCAAATCAGATAAATGACCAATCGCGTACAACGGCAAGTCTTTGGATATTAAAATAATCGATTGAGGCAAGTTTACAGTCATTAATGTTTCATTTACTGCAAAAGGAAACGGTTCAATTTGATGAACTTCAAATATGTCCGATGATTGAAAAGGTATATGAATGACTATTGCGTCTGACGTCAGCACAGACTCCAGTAAGGGATAGTAGTGATGAATACCGCGCGAGTCAAACAAGGGTTTTAATTTATATTCCTTTTCTCCAATATCTAAAGCATGGTTAAAGTCCTTGACAGGGAAAAGAGAGGAAGTCACCCTTCCACGCTCTGCGTCTGCAATGTTCTGTATTATCATTGAGTTAGCATGCAAAAGAGAGTTAGCTGTGTTCTCCAGTATGGGTAGTATTTGATTCATTTCCATAGAAATAATATGTGTGTTTAAACTGGCTAGCACCTTGTTCATAGTAAATGTTAGTTTATCAACATACAAGGCAAGATCATTCACATGCATTTCAAGTTTAGCGATATTCATGCAGTTTAACTGTATGGCTTTCTTGTTTGCTGATGCTATGGAAGCTAGCTGATTAAACCTGTTACGTAATTCTTCTACATCCTCATTCATAGCCGTTCCAAATATCATGCGTGACAGTTGACCTATACCATCAATGAATCCCCGTTTAGCTCGGTTAGAAACATCAAGGCCGTGGTAGTTGTCTAGGGCAAGATTGATTGTGTCATTGAGGTAAGTCAGACGTGCACGAAAGAGAGGAAAATAATGGACTCTATGATAATTTTTGATCCCCCGACCCAATTCGATCTCCAGGGACATAGGTTTCTGTGGGAGACTATTTTCCAATTGAATTAAAGCTGTGTGCAGTTGCTCCGTGACCTCCCTCAACCTGCTCGGTATCCTCAGAAGAGCAGTATGGGGGTACGTAACCCACAACACATCTTCCACCAGGGAGACTCGACCCAAGTGGGCAACGAGGGCTCCAGGCTTGAGATGTGAAGGGTCCAGAGCCAGAGTAGAGCTCATGGTGAAGAGATATATGAAGGCAAACATGTCTGGAACAAAAACAAGCTATTAGCAACAAACTATTTGTTACCAGAGCGAAGGTTATAAGCATGCGGTGGGTTAGTTGGAAGAGTTGAGTTATCATTAGTCAGACGAGTAGCGTTGCTCACTGGTGCAGTTTCTACTAAGGTTAAAGCAGGCTTTGCACTGATCTTTTTAAGTCTGTCACTGTGTACTACCTCCAATGTATTTAACCAAGGATCAAATATCTCAAACTTATGACCTTATAATCGTTTTAACACCAGGCGTGGTCCCACAAATTTAGGAGACAATTTTGAGTCTCTCGGGTACTCTAATCATTACAAAGTCACCTACTTGTACAGTAACAGGAGAAGAACGCTTGTGTTGTTGGGAGCACATAGCAGCTTTTGAAACTAGCAGTCTGTCTTTTACATCTTTATGGATGTCTGAGAAAACCTGTAATTGGCTCTTAGCATACTCATCAATATTATACACAGGTTGTTGAGGACTACCAAGCAAGTCATAAGGGAGTCTTTTCTCTATCCCAAAAACTATGTAATACGGGAATTGTCCGGTTGACTCGCAAACGCTACTATTTATGCTAGCTGCTACATGTGGCAACCAATTTTCCCAATTTTCTAGTAAGCCACTGACAACCGGGCGCAAAATTTCTAGGATTTTCCTATTGGTACGCTCCACAAGGCCGTTACTGGCGGGGTGATATGTTGCTACAAAGGTTTGACTTATGTTAAACATTTTGCAAATTTCACTCAGAAGTGCGTTGCGAAACTCCGCCCCGTTTTCACTTAATAATACTCGTGGTGTCGAGTAGGGACAAAATAGATTGGCTATGAGGGCGTGAGCAACCGCACGGGCAGTTTTATCCTTTAATGGGGCCATTACAACGTACCTAGACAAGTGATCTACACATACTAAGAGGTACTTGGAACCCTGATGGCTAGCGGGAAGCTGAAGTAGGTCTATTGCAACTACGTCCCATGGTCGTTCCGGGGGAGGATATTCTAAAATCGGTGCTGGCTTAGGCACCGTCCCTTTGTGCTGAGCGCATTTCACACACTTTGCTACATACGCATCTATGTCTACACGCATGGTCGGCCAAAAATAACTTCTACGGGCCGCAGTAAGGGTTCGCTCCTTCCCTGGATGACCGGCAATAATCGCATCATGAATTAACTTTAATACCACAGGTACATATGACTCAGGTATCACAAATTGTGCCACAGGATCTGCTTTTTGAGGCCAATATCTACAAAGCACTCCGTCTAAGGACAAAAAAAATTGTGAGAAAGGAATGGTTAATTTTGGTAAATTTGATTCATCACCTGATTCCAGAGCATATATGGCCTTGTTCCACACGTCATGTTGACGCTGGGCATTGGCTAATTCATGAATGACTAAATTTTGTAAAACAGGGGGTGTTTCTCCCACGGATCCTACTGGTACATTCCTAGACAGGGCGTCAGCCACTACATTGGCTCGACCTGGCACGTATTTAAACGTTGGATTAAACTCTTGTAATGTTAGGTACCAGCGCGCGAGTCTACCGCTAAGGTTTCTTCCCTTAAATAGTTCGGTGACGGCTGCGTGATCTGTAAATATAGTTATATCATATCCAAAGATAATATCCCTAAAATGTTTGAGAGACCAGACAACAGCGAGCGTCTCCTGATGAGTGACAGAGTAATTTGACTCGGCAGGATTTAAGGTTCTACTCGCATATGCAACAGCGCGATTTTTACCGCTTGCGTCAGGTTGCATTAAAACCGCTCCAAGGCCCAGGGCAGACGCATCCGTATACATGATGAAAGGAGCCTTATAATCTGGAAACGCCAAGACAGGTGCGTTGGTTAGGGAAAATTTAAAGTCTTGAAAACTTTTATCTTGTGCAGCATTCCAATGAAACGGTGTATCTTTCTTTAACAATCTGTTCAGAGGCGATGCCATGGCGGCAACATTTTTAATGAATCGCCGATAATAGCCACACAATCCAATGAAAGAACGGACATTGTCTACACTCTGTGGTTGCGGGAAGTTTTGAATTGCTTTAATTTTATCATTCATGGTGTGAGTTCCGTCCTCATCGACGATATGTCCTAAGAAGAAAATTTTAGCTTTTAGAAACTCACACTTTGTGATTTTAGCTTTTAGACCTGCTTCTTTAAGCTTAAGGAGTACAGCTTCTAAAGTGGCAAAATGAGACTCTGAATCCTTACTACAAATGATCACATCATCAAGATATGCATATACATTGTTTCCTAGCATACCAGCCAACAAGGTATTTATCATTCTTTGAAAAGTGATAGGGGCAGATTTAAGCCCAAAAGGCATTCTAAGCCACTCAAAATGTCCGCTGGGAGTGCTGAAAGTAGTTACTTCCCTTGACACGGGCGCCATCGGTACTTGCCAGTAACCGCTTAGAAGATCAAGGCTACTGAAAAGTTTACTACCTGGTCCTAGAGCCATCAACAAGTCACTTAAAACAGGGAGAGGACACCTATCGTCCTCAGTTACTTCATTTACCCGCCTAAAATCAATTACAGGTCTGTAACTTCCGTCCTTTTTAGGAACGATAAATAAGGGCGAGTTCCACGGTGATCGTGAATTTCTTATTACATCCTGTTCCAACATGTCTTTTATTTGATTATCGACTATTTACCTCTGACTGTGAGGAAGTCGATAGGCTGGAATATAGACCGGCTGGGTACCAGATTTTAATTTAATGTGATGTGTTGTTCAGTCAGTAACGCCTAGACAATCTCCTGGCATGGCAAAAACATCACGGTATTGTTGTAAAAGTCCTAACAGTGAAGGCTTTAATTCAGGATAGTCCACTACAGTGACGAGTGAATCAAAGGTTTGTACAGGAGCCGGCTTGTTTTCGAGTGTATTATTGTATACTGAAGAAATACAAGTAGCTGGGAGTTCCAAAGGTTCTGCTACAACCGACGCGTCATAAGCTAATGCTTTACTTAAGAGGACCCCTTGTTTTAATTTGATGGGACCGTCGGTGGTATTGACCACAAGGGCGACTTGTGTCCCTCACGAACCGTTCTCAGAGTTGATTCCACAACTAGTCTTTTTATTTGACTAGGGCCTTCAAAGCAGATGTCACACCCTACGGTAGCTTTGGGAACTGACACGGGAATGTGCATGGCCACACGGTGGGGTATCTCGTGGTCCCCTAATACCGTGGCATTAACAACTTTCCAATTCTCCCTATTATCTTTTTGGGTAGACTTTACATTCTGAAGGGCAGGTACGGCCTGAGTTTGGGCTGGTAAAGTACCTAGATTTACTTTGCGATTTAGTCCGCACTCGGAAGTCAGGCGCATGGGTTGGTTCATTGCTTGAAAGCCTTTTCCTTGAAATTTGATCATATTGATGTCAGGATGAATCACCATACGATTGGATTTGAGAGATTTCAACCCTAACAACCCATCCGTGGGCAAGGAGAAGTTGGAAGCTACATAAAAATCCAAACGCATAATAGATGTGCCTTTTCCTAAGCTGATGGGTAGGCGAACAATACCTAAAATGTTGAGAGGCTCGCTAGTAACACCCATTAAATTTAGGTCATTGGGACGAAGAGGCCATTGACTTCCGCGCGACGCACGTTTTAGTGCAAGGTAAGCCTTTTCTGACAGCACATTGACGGCGGCGCCAGTGTCCACTGCAAAAGATGCCTTTAACCGTCCCATTTTTGTTGACAAAGCCATTATGTTGGCTTGACTGCAAGCGGCTACTAAGGATGTATATATCTCAACATCATCCGATAACACTGCAATATTTTCTTCCTTAATGATTTTTCTTCCTAAGTCAGTCAGTCAGTCATTCTTTGTTTTTGAATGATAATTTCCACGGCCTCGGGAAAAGTTGTCTTTCATTTTGACAAGCGTTAAGCAGTCATCAGTGAAATAGGTGGTGCTTTCATGGATTGAACAATATGGATTGTTTCCTGTCGCGCCACGAGGAGAAGAGGAATAAGGTTTGTATACTGCAGTATTGTTAGGTCGCATCTGCCTTCGCGGTGGAGGTGTCTCATCTTGATAATAATGTTTATTGGTAAACTGAGCATTTACAGGACCACTGGCGTCACGATAATTATTCTTTCTCTTGGCTTTACGCTGATCCTTGACACGATTAAAACACCTGCTAGTGGTGTGTCCTTCACGCTGGCAGTATGTGCAAGTGAAGGTCGGTTTTCCTGACGCAGTCACGGCCGCGTATGATGAGTCAGGAGCCACCTCATCAATTGTGGTTAACGTCATAGCGACATTAGAGGCTGACATACGCACATCACTATCCTTCTCCTCCACTTTAGTTTTTAATTTAAGAACAAGATCGTGGAGTTCTTCATTGTGTGTGTAGTTTAATGATAAACTGCTCCTTCGACATTTTCCTTTTAGCAACATCATGTACACAAAAAACTCCAGAAACTTGCATACATCGGGTAATTGCATGGTGTCTCCATGAGTCCACCCATTGTCTTTTAAGTATTTAACGAAATCAGCAGATATTCTGTTTGCGTCTACCTGGCCATCAAAAAGATCCTTTGACGCAGCGCTACCGTGCAATAGTTCTACCGCTAAATTAACACCTTTGACCAAGCTGTGTTTTTCATTTTCCCCAAATGTTTCCAAGAAGTTTGACCGAAAAGCCTGATAATTTTGTGCTTCTTGTGGCTTGGTAAAAGCGCTGGCTTGCATTAAATGTGAAGCTCGTGAGCCAGCCTGTAGGCGTGAACGGATGACAGATATTTGATCCCCTTCATCACATACAAAGGAGTTTTTCATGACATCTTCACAAAGACTAATATATTCCCTGGCAGTATAGCTTGGATCAGTACCCGAAAATTCGCGAATAGCTGCACTTGTGGGCAATATTTTAATAGCTCCAGCGGCCTGAGGAAGAGGCTGGTCAAGGATGCCAGAATGACCTGCACCGGGAGGGTTAGTGGGAGACATTGTGTTAGTAAGAGTGACTGAGTTAGAGTTTGAGTTAGTTAGTGACTGAGTTAACTCAGGAGAAACTCGTAGGTGGTGACTTCCACTTCTTAATTTACGAATATCCTCCTCTGGTAAATGTTCAACTAATTCTTCCTCACTGTCACTATTTGCTGCGTCAGATGCTAAGACTTTCCGTCCTTTACAAAGTCCAAGAAATTTTTCGGTGAGTAATTCACGATCTTTTTCTGACTTAGTCTGATTTGTTTTGTCCATTAATTATAAGTGAAACTTTAACCAAGATGAAGTGCTATTACCCATCTCTTGTGCTTTTAAGGCAATAAAAAAAGATGCATGTACATATATGAGTGATATAAGAAGCGAACATGTATAGTGAAGTACTATAAATTATTTATCAGTGCAAAGAAAAAAAAAATACAACTACAAAAATAACTGACAAATATATTACACAAAAAGTAACTCCATTTACCATTATCTACTGTTGTAAAACAAGTGGCGTACTTGAATATATATATCATGTAAATGTCAGCTAAGGATGTTGTACTCACTATACTGCAGTGTCAGCACGGCAGTAGTCTTGTCCGTTCAGCTGAAGCGTTCCTCCAAGAGATGCCAATGCAGAAGCCAGATCAGCAAGAGTGGGGGGAAGCAGGTGTCGGCTGGGTCGTTGTGATGACCTCGTAAGAAGTTGGGGCCTCTTCCGTACACACGATAACAGCGTCTTCGTCCGCGTTCTTCCACGCGTCCTCGTCCTTGTCCTCGCGGAGATACGCGTCCTTGAATCTCGAAGGCAATGTAAGCTGGATTCTCTATACTGGGGAGTTATTAATTGATAACTCTGTTTGTTGTGGTTTGAGTAATGATATGAACTAGATCTTTAAGCGGAGATGCTGAATCGTGGAAAAAAATCACGAAGGCCAGGCTTGTCTGACACAGCTTTAAAAAGTTTGTCTCTCTCTGTCTCTCTGTCTACGTTCAGACTCAATGTTGTTCCACAATCTATCGCTCACCTCACGTGTATTAATTGTTCATTATTTTACGGTACTGTAATATTATTGGTTGTTCGTATCCCAAGCTGTTACCATTTATGTTACCCTTATCTGTATTGTTATTACAGGTAACTGGGGTCAACCCGAGTAAGAATACTTACAAGTGTTGGTGACACTGTAGGGGATGATTGCCTCAGAAGTGTAGATTGATGGGTAGGAGTCTTTACCGTCCTAGCCAGACACTTCAAATGGTAGTTTAATAAAAGTGGTCGAGCGGTTGCTTTATAAGGCTTTGTTATTACAAAGTACCAGAACAAGTAATTACAATAGATGTATATATATATATATCTGTACACTGTGAGGGCGAGTGACAAGTCACGTGTTCCGACGGCCAAGGGAATGGCCGGAACAGCTCAGTGACTTCTCCGTCCGTTGGTTTCTGTCTTCCCTCCGGCCAGTTGCAGCATATATGAGTTTTGGCCGGAATCTAACAGGTTCCGGTGTTCATGTCTCTCAGGCCTGTTCCATCTGTGTCAGCGTCATCATCCTTGGGCAGAGCGCTGAGATGATACACACAGCTTGTGTTTGTAGGCTGGAACCAGGTCGAGGTGTCTACGTGTTGCATCAAGACACCAGGTTGTCTTGATGCAGGCCATGGCGTGATACTTCATCAACATAACCTCATCAAAAGATGTTGTTGCCTCAGACAGACAGGCGACACACATCCTCTAGCTTAATTGATAAATTAGTTATATACATATAATCTATACCTATTCAGGATCCTAATAAACTTCATTAAATTTCTCTGCCAGTCAGTTTTGCACTCGCTGATGTCAAAATATTTTCTACAAAAGCATTGAATCATTATAATTTATGAATGATTTTTTGGCAAACTTAGATTTGCCCACAACGATGCACCACATTAATGTGTATCCAGCGATGTCTCTACCTATGATATTTATCCATTTTGACTATTACTTATTTACATATTACTAGGCTACTTATACCACAGTTACCCACACTGATACACCCACACAGATTGTATCAGGCGAGGTATTGTCTATTTTTACTGATATTTCTACAGACCATTGCATTACTTTACTGACACAGTACTATTACTCGTACATCAATTGTTATACTATGCACACAGCAGCAGCTCTACAGTCAGACGAGCCTTCGTCGTTACTTGACACATTCAGGATTTTCTGCGATTACACCCTCTTTACTTGAAATGTTGTTTCTCAATTTTTCCCTGTACTTTTGCAGCTACTTTCGATGACAGTTTTTGAGCTTTCCTAGCTACAGTCTACGGTACACACTTTACACTTGAATTTTTAATCAGTGATTTTTACACATTGTGGATTTACCCACGCTAGTACTGACACATATATTTTTATTACTAGGCCATGTCATTATCTCTGATGTTGAACATCATGTAAACTATTGTTTTCCTCATTTGCATTTGTAACAGTATCCGCATGATACTTGGAATTCAAGCGGCCCATCCATCCATCTCTGGTCCCGCCAAATTCTACGTAATTTTTTTTCTGTGTATTTAGCTCAGATTTTACACAATTTTAGCGATAGGAATTAAGCTTTGGGAAGTTTAGAGTGTATGATATATATATTGTATGTGTGCATGTATGTATATAGCCTTTAGTTAGGTGTACAGTTCGTTTACCACTTTTTATTCCCTAGCTAATTCTTATGCGACTAATTTGAGGACAAATTATTTAGCGGGCCGAGCAATGTCAGTCAGTAATCACTTCTAACATATATAATAACTTGCATAACTATAATAATTGAATTACAACTATTATCACACAAGTGTAACAAGTAAACTTGTTACTAACAACTTACTAACACTACTAACACTTGTTACTAATCTGTTACCCGAACTATATTGGCTCATCCCTCTTTTTTATTTTATTCTCTTTCTGTCTTCTTTATAGGGACTGGCAACTAAGCGGGCTTTGTGTTACCCATTTTTTGTGCCCTTGGCCAGTCCTTTGTGATGTAAAAAAAAAAAAAAAAAAAAGTATTATAACTTCCATACAGGATATTTTCATGTACTTAACATCAAAAGAACCAGTATATTTTTAGAAAAGTTATAAATATATAATTATATATAATATTATAGGTAATGTATATATAATTATATGTATATATCGTTCCTGGTTCATCGTGGGAACCAAGTACAGCTTGCACTTTGTTAGCTCGAGCAAGTAGGTCACAGGCCAAATGTATTTGTATCAGCCTTTTATAAATGGCAACGACAGCTAGTAACACAAGGGAGAAGCGTTCAGAAGCCGGGGGAAGGTGGACAGAAGACCTCGGACCACGAATACAACAAGACGCTCCTCTCACGAGCTCCGTGGCACTCACTGGCTGTTCACTACATTTTGGTTGTAAAAATATAAGTTCCTTATTGGACATGTAAATAAATGTGTACAAACTGGAAGTACCATTTTTACTTAGTCCAATTAAGTCTCTATAATTATACACTTATATATATATATATATATATATATATATATATATATATATATATATATATATATATAATATATATATATATATATATATATATATATATATATATATATATATATATATATATATATATATATATATATATATATATATATATATATATATATATATATATATATATATATATATATATATATATAACTATAATCATATATAAATCTTGAAAGGGAATTACATAAATATATGTGTTCATTATGGGTACTAATCATTACCAAAAAAAATTATGGTACAATACTATTTCATATCGAAGACGGTTAGTTTGATTTCCGGAACGAGAAATTGATTCACAAATAGAGTGGTAGATGAATGGAATAGACTTAGATGTCATATAGTGAATACGAGGACAATAGTTTGCTTTATAGAAGATTAGATAACCTCATGGATGAGGATGGCAGTTGGTTGTAAAATCTGATGTGGAGCTGCCCTGTTTAGGTCATGCAGATTTTTGCAGACTCCCTATGTCATATGACGCCCGTGATAGGTTATTTTTAGTTCTTTAATTGTCCTCTGTGTAAATGTGTGGAAAACAAAATCAATTAAGAGGGAACGCTGTTAGAATCATTATGATATGATTACATGAAATATTCACGAATTATCGTCCAGTGGTGCTTGCCTCTCCGCTCTCATTGTTCTTGTTGAGGGCTATAGCGTGATAATATTGTGGCACTCCCGCTAAAGTGTGGGTTTTGTCAATGGATTATAATATTAGCTCCGCCAAGGGAGTTATGTGATTGGTTCAATTTGTTTTGTCTGTTTGTTATCAGGATTACGCAATAAATTACGGACTAAATTGCATGAATATCTTAACAGAGGTGGGCTTGGCCCAATTTGAAAGTGATTGACTTTTGGAGTCAATTCGGATCCAAATCTCGATCTATGAATATTTTTGAAGAATTCTTAACTTAAATATTGCAGGATAGGGGAAAGTTAGACATTTTGATCAATGTGATAAGGACATTTGGGGCATCTCTACCCATCTCTTTCCCTCATAACTCCAGCCTCTTTAATTCCCTTTCTCCTCCCACCCACATTGGTGGTTCCAAGTTCATTCCTGAGAAAAAATCACCTGGTTTCCAGCATTAATACTTACTCAATGTCACCAACCTACCTCATCCCTTCTCTTCCCACCAGCGTGGAGGTTCCAAACTTGTGTTATTAAACTATACTTTCCAAAAAACATCTGTATTAATACTACCATCAACAATCCTAGAAAGAGAGTACACACATGAACATAGAAAACAGTTACTATTAGTATTTTATTCTCATTATATTTTGTACATCATTAAGAACTGGCTAAGGGCAAAAACAAAAAGAGGTAACAAAAAGCCCGTTTAGTTGCCAGTCCCTATAAAGATGACAGTAAGAGAATATAGAGAGGGGGTGTGCCACTTTAGTTCGGGAGTTGTCTTGTCACTTCTCTCATGAAGAAATTTCAGTCTTAGGAAGGTGGAAAAATAGAAACAGAAAGAGAGTTGCAGAGATTACCAGGGAAGGGATGAAAGAGTGAAGATATTGGTTAACTCTTGCATTAGGAAGATGGACAACATAAGGATGAAAATGAGTATAAAGTCTTGTGCAGCTAGGCCGCGTGAGGGGGGGAAGCATGTAGTTAGCAACTTCAGAAGAGCAGTGAGCATGACAATAACGGTAAAAGATAACAAGAAAAAGCAACATTGCGGCGTTGATTTAAAGACTGAAGACAGTCAGTCAGGAGGAGAGTTGATGAGACGAAAAGCTTTTGATTCTACCCTGTAAAGTTTAGTTACCCTACCATGACAAATATGCCATGATCCAAGTAAGGATCAAGTAAATGTAAATGTGAGAATAAACCATAGTGCACCAAATGCACGAAAAGAACTTAACTTTTGGAGGTTTAAGGGTATCAATAATGCATTTAATACTGGGTTTATAGGAAAAATCGTATTATATTTCACTTGTTCAGCCTTGGCGAAGAAATGCGCCTTTAGAGTGTTAGAGTTGATTTTAGAGTGTAAATTATGTATAAATCTTAAGGATGTTCTTCCTTGTGTCTAGATGGGTGGTTCTCCCTCTCTCACCGAAAACCAAAGGCGAAGTGAGTTTCGGCGGGTCTGGAAGGGAGGGGGAACTAGGGGGAGGAGAGGAATTGCAGTTACATAAGAACATAAGAAAATAAGGAAGCTACAATAGGCCGTGAGACCTACATGTGGTAGTTCCTGTAAACGCTGTTACGCTGGTGATGGAAATACGGAGGTCAGCTGAGTATACATTTTCACAAAAAAGAAAAAAAAGAGGCAAGTCTGGTGTGCGAGGCACACAAGTAGTAGCTCATATGGTAACCATTATCACCATCATCTGGGTATTTATAATGTAAATGTTATTTGATGAGCTGGAAGTTTATTTAAAAAAAACTGCAACATTTGTTAGTTAATGCCACACTAATTTGGTTTATATTGCTTTAAATTATGATACAGTATGACTACATGGTTGTAGTTGTACACTTTACTTACATGCCTAACTAGGTAATTAATGCGAATGTCTATATTTATTTTATGCTAATTCTTCGCCTATTATATACCTAAGGATAGCTAAATGCTAGAAATTAAGTACAGTGGTGTGTGATATGTTCAGAAAACTTCACTCCAGAGAGAAAATCATAGCTGTTTGTAAAAAACATTTATATTTGGTCATTCATACCTCTAGTGTAGATGAAGAAAGCACGTTGATTAATTTACCATCACTCGAGTGTACGTGTTTGACAGTCAAGTCAAATTACTCACAAAATGAAAGATTTTATATCCAATCACATCAAATCTTTATATAATATACCTACTATACACTCAACATCGTCATCAACTCTTTACCTCAAATATTTCCATGAAAATGTGCTGTGGTCTTTGTCTGCTTAGGTAATGAGGTCAAAATGCGCCACATAGCGATCTTTGTGCACTGCAGGCACTAAGGATCGTACATAGTACTATACTTGGCCGACATTGACAGGGTTAGTGGTTTTTCCACTATGACTTGTAACACTGGCGCCATAGGGCACACACTTTCAACTCCTATGAACAATCACTGATGAGGAAAGGTGTGTGCACCTTCCCCCGTAGAAAATAAAGGAAACAACAGAGCAAATACTCAAATATACAATATGGTATTGTCTTTCATTCCCACCTTAACCATTAACGCTCTACATGCAACACATGTTCAATATCTAAGATCTACGATCATCACACTAGCACGTGTGTAGGTAAAATCTCATACATTAGGTGAGACTCGAATGAATGGTTTTAGAATTGGATAGCCTTAAAATTATGCAAATGCTGGAAGTGCTTCTCAGGAGAATGGTAGAAGGGGGTATGATGCTGGTGGGTGACAGTATACATCTATAGCTAGATATAAGACGGGGGAGGTGGGTAATAGCAGAGTTGCTATAACATCTAAGGAATACTGAATTACTGAAATCTGGAAAAGCAAAGAAAGAAAAGGCACATACAGATATTGTATAAGAAGAGATTATGAAATATGGACTGGAGAAAGAAGGAAGAGAAGAAGCAGAAGGAAAGTACTGAAACGGTAATTTTTGGAGCAGAAAAGGAGAAGAATCACTGTTGACGGAGGGGTAGTTCAGGCAGGGTTGGGTAGGGTGAGGGTGGTGGGTAAGTTGCAGGTTGCGGCAGGGTAGGTCCATCGTCCCTACTGCCGCCGTTGCTGGAGAAGGAGAAAGATGCTGGACGAATCTTCATCTCTGTGGCCCGCAGGGAATAGTCACCAAGCCACATCTCCCATATGATGCCTCGGTACTGGT